>MU182156.1:444345-461344 GCA_016904865.1 Pissodes strobi
AGTGACTCTATTCCTGAGGGGAATAGAGTCATGGCGGCATAAGTTGCTTGTAGAACAGCGTGATTTCCCGATATATGGTGCCGTGCGGCGTGCGGCGTGCGGCGTTCGGGGTTGTATCGAACATCGGCGATGTGTGCTGTCAGAGTCGATCCCCGGATCTGCCTTTCGAAAAACCTACATGCGTGGTTATCGATGTATTCATCGACGGTTTCGATTCCAGCCCATGCATGCAGGTCTTCCGTTCTGACTCGATCCCTTAGGGTAAGAGAAAAAGCTGCCCTTAGGTAGTGGTTTTGGAGCACCTGCAGCTTCTTTTTGTGACACTTTGCCGCCGAACACCACACTGGGGCACCATACATCAGGGCTGGTCTTATGACTGAGCGAAATAATACTAGTTTATTCGCAGGACTTAGGTAGGATCTTCCTGCTATCAGGAGTCCTAGTCCCTTCTTTATCCCTTCATTCTTTCCAACGATTGCCTCGATGTGCCTACTAAAATTCAGCTTACTATCGAGGGTTAGGCCAAGATACTTTACCCTGTCTTTAGGGTAGATGGCTGTGTTACCTATTAAAAGGGGGGTAATAGCGATGTCTTTTCTTTTCCGGGAGATTATGATTCAGTTTTTGAAGGGTTGAGATTAATCTTCCACCTTTCATAGAATGGAATCAAGATATCCATGTGCTCACTTATACTTGATTTCGCTACCTCAGCTATAGGATTTCGGGAATATATCGCTGTGTCGTCAGCGAACAGGGCTTTACAGGTATTAGGATGAGACGGGATGTCTGCTATAAAAAGACTGAATAGTAGCGGCGACCATACGGTACCCTGCGGCACACCTGCTGACAGAGTTCTGTTCCTGGAGGTTTGTTTGCTGATCCTGGTGGAGAATGTCCGTCCGGCAAGATATGACTCGATGAGTGCTACTACGTACAGCGGCATGCTGTAAATTGCCAACAGTTTATAGAGCAACCCATCGTGCCATACCCTGTCAAATGCTTTCTCAATGTCCAGCAAAAGTAGAGCAGTGGACTGACCATTGTTAAATCCCTCATAAACGTCAGTGACTAACTTCGCTGCTAGCATGACAGTGCCATGTTGGCCTCGAAAGCCGAATTGTTCGGGGGGCAAGATATTAAGCTGATCAACAACCTTGTTTATCCTCGGTAAGATAAGCCTCTCGGCAACCTTCCCGAGGGTGTTGAGCAGGGAGATAGGCCTATACGATGAGGTTAAGGACGGGTCTTTGCCCGGTTTAGGGAAGTGTATGATGCACGCTACTTTCCAAGGTTTGGAGAAGTGTTGCAGTAGTATTACCGCGTTAATAATATGCATGTAATGGATCAGTGTTTTCTTGGGAAAATTTTTAAGGATAATGTTCGGAATATTATCCGGGCCGGGCGCTTTGTTTCTCGGAAGATGACAGAGTGCTTTGCGGAGCTCCGCCGGTGTGATTCTCCATTTATCAAGAACTGACGGAGGGATGGGGTACTTATGCTGCCTAAACACATTCACAGTGCGACTGTAATGTGCTTGATCCGGTAAGGTGTCTGGTGCCTCGCTGTAGACGCCCTCCAAGTAGTCCGAGAAGGCCTCGGCTTTCCCTATGTCATTCATAACGTCATGACCCCTGTGCTTTATGACAGGGATTTGCGTATAGCCTCCTCGAACTCGTTTGGCTAACTTCCACAGCGAGCCATCTTCCCTACTCACGGTGTTGATATACGCGAGCCACGTTTGGTCGCGATGCTCCCGGATTTTAACCCTAATTTCCTCCGTCAGTGCACTAATATGAGCGGATACCATTTGTGTCCGTTTTCTCTGCCATCTACGTCGAAAACGGTTTCTGTATGTGATAAGATCAAGGATTGGTTCGGGAAGGGTTTTTGTCCTAGGGCGTATTGCCACCCTAGGGCACATAGCATCACGGATGCGCTGGATATTTGATGTTAGAGTTTCGACCTCTCTCTCGAGATCCTGGACAGTGACTATTTGTCCAGGGATGACAGTTAATTCGCTAAGCCTAGCCCGGAACTCTCGCCAATCAATATTCTTGTACGAAACGACGGTGTCGTTTGGCAATACAGGGACCCTGCAGCACAATCCAATCTTGATTGGCAAATGATCCGAGTTTAAGGCATTGATTTCCTGAAGTTGCGTTGTTCTAATCGCTCCCCGGGAAATAGCAATGTCCAGGAACGAGCCACTATGTAGATAGGTAGGATTTGGACTTCTATGACAGGACATCTCCAGATTGTTCTCGATTATCCTCTTAAATAATTTACCCCTGCTGTTAGTTACGCCGCCCCATTCGACGTGCGTGGCATTCAAGTCCCCTATCAGCAGGGATACTCGGTTTTGCGGTAACAAGGCAAAGAGATCTAGCGCTGTCAGGCGGAGACCCGGGGGCGCGTACCCGCCACAAATACGCAGGCCGCTCTCCATCTCGATGCAGACGTGTTCTATTTGAGTTCTAAGGTTTGGGCACCTTTTATAGCAGAGCGACCTATGTACGAGACAGGCCACGCCTCCCCCGTTTCGATCAGGCCTATCAGCGCGCTCGACGTTATAGTTCCTAACTTTAAACGAAAAGTTAGGATTTAAACGCGTTTCAACGAGGAAAACAAACTGAAAATTGGTTGTATGCATAAAATTGCGGAACTCGCCCAGTTTTGACCTGATACCATTGCAGTTCCAACTTGCGATGTGTAGCATTTACACATCGAATCGGTTATATTCGTGAGAAAAGAATCGTATCGAGGCTTGGATTATCGAGGCCTTATCCCCTCGACACGATTCTAGCATGTTTGCAAAATAGTCTAGAGCTTGAAATAGTTGCTCAAGATTAACTAATGAGTTAATTTTTGAGACTACGTCATTTAAGTCGGATATTACATTAGATATATTTACAGGATTATGTACATTATTTTGATTATTAGCATTGACGCGAGCAGTACCACTAACCTGTTTTACATTAGCCTGCTGCTGGTTGTCCCGGTTCTGGGGTTGGCGGGTTCTCAGGGGTGGGAACTGGCTGTCGAATTCGTTCCCTCGTTGCCCATTGTTTTGGGCTTGACCCCGTGGGTGGGGAATGAAGAGCATACGTCGGTAAACTGGTGTTAAAAATATTGTAAACAATATGGACCTGAATCACATAATATACATGGTGTCTTAAATAGCGTGTGCCACTATTGCTATCTGTGAAACGGTAAGTGCTACGAGATCGGTTAAATTAGAGGAAAGTTGCCTTTTTTGAAAAAACTGTTACTTTTCGAGCCACAGTTTAAATTCAAAATTTATATATTTTTTTCTGCTCTACAACATGATGACCTCCGGCGTTTTGTGTTTGGGCCGCCCCCGAATAATAAAAATCCAGGCCCTCATTTAAGAAAATTAATTTGATGATGGTGGCCCGAACACGAAACGCTCGAGGTGAAATTTGAAGACACCATGTTGAAGTGAAATTATTTTTATATCTCAATATGTACTGCTTTAAATGCAATTTTTTTTGGTATTATTCTTTGTTAAAAATAAGAAGAAAAACATGACTGTCAGTTTTCCATTTCTATATTTTAAACCCAGTTAAATCATTTAAATGTGAATGGACTATGAAAGGTATGTTATTAAAGAAACTTATCTAGTATAAACATATTATTAAACATTATATTCTTTTAGGTGCCTCTCAAGTTCAAGTTCACCGTCCATAAAGATAAACTGAAATAAACTTTTAGCTTGTATACTAGATCAATAGTTTTCTTGGACGTCTCCGAAATCCAATTAAGGCTCCATGGGCTCCAACACACCATATTGTAGAGCGAAAAAATTTATAACTCTTTCCAATTTTAACTATGTCTCGAATATGAACAGTTTTTGTAATAATCGACGAAATATTTTTAGGCATTTTTCATAAATCACCTTATATCTTATAAACTCACAGGATGTTGACAACAATGTAAACGGATCCTGAATGGGAATAAAAAAGGCAACTCTTCTCTAATTTAACGGACCTCGTAGCACTTACTGTTTCCGAGATAGTAATAGTGGCACACGCTATTTAAGACACCCTGTATATTTTGGTAAAAATAGTTAATAAATCCGAAAATACATAAAAAATGCCTATACTATTTCCGCAAAAAGTACTAAAGCAATAGCGGATTTTCGTTACGTCTGGCATCACCGTCACGAGGCTCACCTATTACGAAACTGACAGATGACAGCGCATCGATCGTTTCGTCTTCCGAATGGTCCGGACATAGGCGGGACAATAAATAATTATTGAATTTCAATTTAAATAGCAAGTAATTATTTTTAAAAATTTAAAATACCAGGCTCTTTTACATGCTATATAGGCGCAACGATACCAAAAATACAAAAAAAATACTTTAAGAAATAAAGAGGAAGAGGGTGAATTCTGTGCAAAATTTTTATTAAAATCAGTGCAGAATGCTTTCGGCCTCAGCCATCATCAGTGCCATTTGAAAGCAAGGCATAATCTAAGTACAACATATTGAGATGTACAGGGTGGCCCGTTTATTATAGGATGACACCTTATGTCAGAATCTACGGGGTGTACCAAAAGGAGTTTAATACAAAAGTGTTTTGGATTTACACAAATTTTTAAAATAGTATATTTTTATTTATACAGTGTGTTCGTCTTTTCGTGGAGAAGTATTAACTTCCTTATTTTAAATATATTAAGGCATTTTTGAATTCCTCAGAAAATGCAAGATATATTCTATATATAATATCCTATAGCTAAGTCTAACCGTTTTTGACATATTTTGAATTTTATGTCAAAAATGACGTTTGCAGGTCTCAATATAACTACCAATATCTCCTATTGAAAGCCTTTATTATTTAATTGGAGTTGGTTTCCTTGTAGAAGGGGATCTACTTTAGTAGCTTGTGTTGGCATTCTAATAATAAATAAATACAGGGTGATCAAAAACTAACATTACAAATTTAAGTGCTCTCTCTGCCCTGATTTTGATAAAAACTTTGCACAGAATACAACCTCTTCCCGTTTTATTTCTTATACACCAGACTGTGCACTCAGGATATGGTTACATAAAAAAATACCTAAGCAAAAAGTTGTAAAATAATGTAATAACAACGCAAATGAAAAAGTAACAAAAACCTTGATAAAAACCTGAGGTTTCCTTAAGATTCGTGGAATTGCCGCCACAACTGACAACACTGGCATTGACCACGTGCGTTACGTATGTGGGAGATGACAACGGCATCGATCGTTTCATTTTCCGAAGCTTATCGAATGGTCCGGGCATAGGCGGAACAATAAAACGGTATTACTGACTTCAGGGTAAATAATGAGTAAAAATTGTGAAATTTTTAAAATACCGGGCTCTTTTAGTACATGTTATTATATACACGCTACGATACCAAAAATACATAAAAATATCTTAGCGAAAAGTGTTAGTACAATGTAATAAGAATACAAATGAAAAAGTAACAATAACCAAATTCAGGTCAAAAGTAGAAAAGGTATAAAGTAAAATGAAAAATGAAATAATTTTTAAAATATCATAGAAGACATACAAAACTTAAACTGACAAATTGAACACAATAAAAAATCAAGTAAAATAAATAGACAGGAGTATATAACAAAATAGGACAATAAAAAAGACAAACAAGATTCAATTTAAAAGAATGAATAAAATAAGACTTCAAGGAAAAAGAAAATGGAACAAAAATGTGAAATGGAACGATTTTTTAAATGAAAAAATAAAGCCAATGGAATGAATATAATAACACTTCAAGTGAAAAAAATTACACTTGGACAACTAAAATAATAACAATTTAGCAAAAATTATGCAAACATGACTAAAAGAAAGAGTTGAAGTAGAAACAAAACAAGCAATTGAAAGGTATGCAATAGTTTTTGAAGTAAAAAAGAAGGCCGACATGATTTTAGGCGAAAAATACACAAGCAAGCACCAGGAAAAGAGCATCAATTTTTAAAAGAAAATAGAGAGGCAGACAAGATTCAGATAAAAGTAATGAATGCCATAAGATTGCAAGTGTAAAGAAGGCAGGGAAAAAATGTCATAGAATTTTTAGAACGAAAAAAGCAAAGAAGATTTAGTTTAAAAGAATGAACTGAAAAAAAATTGAAGCAAAAAATAAAAAGGCTAGAAAAAAATGTTTTAATGTTTAAAATATAACAGAAGGCAGATAAGACAAACTGACAGAATGAGCAAACTAGATATTCAAGTGAAATAAAAAGACAACCATAAAATGAAATAACCTTTAATATAACAAAGATAGACAAGATTCAGTTTAAAAGAATGAATAAAATAAAAACTTAAGTAAAAAGGAAAAGCAAGCAAAAATTTTAAATGAAACGATTTTTGAATGACAAAATATGGTCGAAGAAATTGAAACTAAACGAATAGACACATCTTACTGTATTTATTCGTTTAGTATGAATTTCATCTACCATATTTTGTCATTTTAAAAATCGTTTCATTTGATTTTTCTTTTTATTTAAATTCTTATTTTATTCATTCTTTGTCTACCTTTATTATTTAAAAGAATGTTGCATTTTGGCGTTGCCTTTTTATTTTACTTGAATATTTATTGTGCTCGTTCTGTCAGTTTGTCTTGTCTACCTTCCGTTATATTTTAAACATTAATGAATTTTTTATTCGTTTTTTATTTTTTTATTTAATTCTTATTGTACTCATTCTTCTAAATTCAATCTTATTTGCTTTTTCGTTCTAAAAATTGCGACATTTTTTCCCTGCATTTTCTTCCTTTCATTCTCATTGTAATCATTCTTTTTATCTGAACTTTGTCCGCCTCTTTATTTTATTTTAAAAAGTGCATGTTATTATATACACGCTACGATACCAAAAATACATAAAAATATCGTAGCGAAAAGTGTTAATACAATGTAATAAGAATACAAATGAAAAAGTAACAAAAACCAAATTCAGGTCAAAAGTAGAAAAGGTATAAAGTAAAATCAAAAATAAAATAATTTTTAAAATATCATAGAAGACATACAAAACTTAAACTGACAAATTGAACACAATAAAAAAGAATGAATAAAATAAGACTTCAAGGAAAAAGAAAATGGAACAAAAATGTGAAATGGAACGATTTTTTAAATGAAAAAATAAAACCAATGGAATGAATATAATATCACTTCAAGTGAAAAAATTTACACAAGGACAACTAAAATAGTAACAATTTAGCAAAAATTATGCAAACATGACTAAAAGAAAGAATTGAAGTAGAAACAAAACAAGCAATTGAAAGATATGCAATAGTTTTTGAAATAAAAAAGAAGGCCGACATGATTTTAAGCGAAAAAATACACAAGCAAGGACACGTAAAAGAGCATCAATTTTTAAAAGAAAATAGAGAGGCAGACAAGATTCAGATAAAAGTAATGAATGCCATAAGAATGCAAGTGTAAAAAAGGCAGGGAAAAAATGTCATAGAATTTTTAGAACGAAAAAAGCAAATAAGATTCAATTTAAAAGAATGAATTGAAAAAGAATTGAAGCAAAAAATAAAAAGGATAGAAAAAAATGTTTTAATGTTTAAAATATAATAGAAGGCAGATAAGACAAACTGACAGAATGAGCAAACTAGATATTCAAGTGAAATAAAAAGACAACCCTAAAATGCAATAACCTTTCATATAATAAATGTAGACAAGATTCAGTTTAAAAGAATGAATAAAATAAAAATTTAAATAAAAAGGAAAAGCAAGCAAAAATTTTAAATGAAACGATTTTTGAATGACAAAATATGGTAGAAGAAATTCAAACTAAACGAATAAACATATCTTACTGTATTTATTCGTTTAGTTTGAATTTCATCTACCATATTTTGTCATTTTAAAAATCGTTTCATTTGATTTTTCTTTTTATTTAAATTCTTATTTTATTCATTCTTTGTCTACCTTTATTATTTAAAAGAATGTTGCATTTTGGCGTTGCCTTTTTATTTTACTTGAATATTTATTGTGCTCGTTCTGTCAGTTTGTCTTGTCTGCCTTCCGTTATAGTTTAAACATTAATGCATTTTTTGTTCGTTTTTATTTTTTACTTCAATTCTTATTGTACTCATTCTTTTAAATTCAATCTTATTTACTTTTTCGTTCTAAAAATTGCGACATTTTTTCCCTGCATTTTCTTCCTTTCATTCTCATTGTATTCATTCTTTTTATCTGAACTTTGTCCGCCTCTTTATTTTATTTTAAAAAGTGAAAAAAAAATGATACAATGACAAATAAAAAAGTAACAACATTTAAATTATAAGAAATAATTTAAGTGGAAACAAAACAAGAAATAGAAAATTGTGCAACAATTTTTGGTATGACGAAGGAGACAGACACAATTTGCAGTAAAAAGTTACAAGCAAGGACAAATAAAAGAGCATCAATTTTTAATATAAAATAAAGAGGTAGACAAGATTCAAACTGAAAGAATGAATGAATACAACAAGAATTCAAGTAAAAAATAGAAAAGATACAAGGATAATTAAAAAATAGAATAATTTTTAAAATATAATGGATCAATCAATGCAATCAAGACTCAAACTGGGAGAATGAATAAAATAAATATTCAATTGAAATAAAAAGGCTGGGATCGATGACAAATCTCAACAATCTTTAGAATAAAAATGATAAGTTTTAATTTAAAAGAATGAGTAAAATAGAAATCAATATAAAAGAAAATTAAGCAAACATTGAAAATGTATCATTTTTAAAATGAAAAAAGATGGTAGATTATACTCAACTCAAAGAACGAATAGAATAAGACTTTAAATGAAAACTAAAATATTATCAACTAAAGAAAAGGAAACATGATTCAAATTAGAAGAATGAGCACAATAAGAATGCCAATGGAAACAAAACAGGAATGGAAAACTATACCATAACTTTTGATATAAAAAATATAATAATAATTCAAATTAAAAAGATGACAGAAGCAAGCAAGTTAAAAAACAACAATTTTTAAAATAAAAAATAGAAGCGACTTAGATTCAAACTAAAAAATGAATATAATACGAACTCGAGTGAAAAAAAGCTAAAGGAACATGAAAATTGTCGTTTTAAAAATGAAAAAGAAAGCAGACAATATTACAATAAATACAATTAAAATTCAAGTAAAAAATAGAAGAGGTACACGGAAATATAGAAAAGGTGCAAGGAAAAATAAAAAAATCCAATAATTTTTGAAATATAACAGGAGGCAAACAAGATTCAAACTGACAGAATAAATCTAACAAGCATCCAAGTGAAATAAAAAGGCAGCGATCAATAACCAAATGCAAAAGTCGTTAGAATAAAAGAGACAGACAAGATTAAATTTAGAAGAATGAATTGAATAAGAATCCAAGTAAAAAGGAAATACAAGCAAAAAATTATAAAAGCAAGAATTTTTTAAATGAAAAATGAAGCGCGAATAAAATTGCCAGAAAAAAAGATTCAAGTCTAACATTTATTTTTAAGTTGATGATATCGGTCATATCTTAAAAACCGACATCATTAAGCCCTTTCCAGGACCTAAGATCTGTAGGCATGATGAAATAACATTGCATTGCATCAGGATATTCTATTCAATAATATTTTTTTTTCAAGATATTCTTTAGAATAAAGATTTTTCAAATTTGTAAGTAGCTTTCTTAAGGTTTTTTTAATACGACAACGCTCTTACCCCAGTTTAAAGGTATTGCAATGTAATGGAGAACACCTTCCCCAACAGCCCGGGTAAGTGCGGCATTTTGTCATCAAACAAAATAAATTTTTTGAGAGATTGTGGTGATTACAAATTTTTAGTTAATCGAATTTATAATTATATCTATGTGTTTCTTTCACTGTGGTGACAAATCGTTATTTCGGTTAAACATAAAAAATATGTGTCACGCTAAAGACGAACTAGTCATTTTTGAGTATGCACTTACTGTTGGGGAAACACCCCAACAAATGTATTAACTTGTCATTTTTCACCGTATAGTTTGGTGATAACACCCTGTATGGATGTAGTATGAATGAGCCATAATTAATCCACGAATATATTTATTTAACCTCAGGTAAACAGAAATTTGTGCATTTAAATCAGCATACGCCAGTTCTTTATTACCCCTTAGTCCAAACCTGGATGGTCGATTCCATTATATAAAACTAAATGTCATTACGTCAATTCAATCGTGTGTAATCGTTTTCAATTTAATATATCCGTGTCTCCGTCAGTGTTCAATAAACAGGAGTGTGTCAAAGAAAGTAAGAAGATGTTTTCACCCTCTCAAATAAAAACCGACGCTATGTTTCCCGCGAATCCCCACTTTATTTCGGTCTTCTTGCCGCCTATAGAATAAAAAGAAAAATTATAGTGCAGTGCAGTTTAAACTTTCACTCGAAACAGAAACGACGTAGCGTCTCTGTTCCCTTGTAGGTTGAAGAGAATCAGTAAGAATGGCGCCTGCAACCTGGCAATAATGGCAATCCATTCCAAATTCCAGCAAAGCTAATACAGGAATCCAATGGTTAAAGTTTAATAGGCTACCCCTGGATACGATAACAGGAGAAAAAAAAGAATATCAAGGTATTTTGTAGAGTGAAAGGAAAGTTGAAAATTTCAAGACAAAGGTTTCATTTTAAATTAACAAATCAAGACTTTTTAGTAGATATTTGAATTAAGCACCCTTTTGTATATAGTATTTACTGTGTGAAAGATTGAATGCATCAAGAAGTGTAGACATTGTATAAATTATGTATATATTTTCTTGTATTTAATGCAAGTTACAACTGCATTATTAAAGCCATCAGTTAACCTACCTACCGAGTTTCAATTCACAAAGTATGTCTAAAACCCCCACCACCCTATCTTAATATAGTCCACTTAATTTGCTTGTGGTCAATTATACAGTTAATTAGCCACCTACACCTTTATGGCTTAAAGCAATTAATAAAATTAATTTGTTGTATCGACCACTTACCCCAACTCACCTTAATAATAACACAAATGAAAAAATAACAAAAACCGTGATAAAAACCTAAAATTTCATTGTGAATAGTAGAATTGCCGCCACAACTGACAACACTGGCATTGCACACATGCATTAAGAACCACCTTTTTATATTTTTAATTTTCGCTTGTATTTTCTTTTTAATTGATTTCTTATTTTATTCATTCCTTTAAATTAAAAGTTGTCTTTTTTATTTTAAAATATTGTTGCATTTTGTCGTCGTTGCCTGCCTTTTTATTTCACTTCAATATTTATTTTATTCATTCTGTCAGTTTGAGTCTTGTCTGCTTTCTGTTATATTTTTAAAATTGTTCCATTTTTTTGTTTTTCCTTGTCTCTTTTCTAATATTTACCTGAATTTTTATTTCATTGTATTCATTCTGTTTTCTTTTTCATTTAAAAAATTGCCACATTTTTTGGCCATTTGTCTTTTTTGCACTTTAATTCTTATTGTATTCATTCTTCCACACTGGCATTGCGCACTTAAGCATGTCGGATAAGACATCGGCATCGATCGTTTAATCTTCCGAAACTTTTCGAATGGTCCGGGCATAGGCGGAGCAATAAAATGTTATTATTAAATTTCAACTTAAATACCTAATAATTTTTGTAAAAATTGAAAAAAAAAACTGTAATATTTAATATTTTAGGGTAATTTAACGCTGCGAATAGCAGAACTGCCTGTACGTCCGGCAACCCTGGAACAGGGGACTTGGCTTGCGAACGATGACAGCGGCGTCGATCGTTTCCTTTTTCGAAATAATAACCGCTTATTATCGAATTTTAACTTGAACTATCAAAATATCCTTTAAAATAATATACACAACAATACAATAACGACCTTGCTTACCATGCAAGGTTAACAATTTTTTGGCAAAAATCCATGAGGTCCAGGTCTGGCGATTTTGCGTGTATTTGTTGTACGATTCTCCAACATTGTAGGTATTTTGATTGGTTTTGCTTTTATGTGTTTGAATGCGTATTTGTGCGCGTGTGTTTTAGGCAGGAATTTGAAATTTTTGTCTTTATTCAGGAATTATTATAGTCGAATGAAAGCGATATGAACGATAACACAAACGTAA
The DNA here is from genome assembly GCA_016904865.1 of Pissodes strobi. NCBI lineage: Eukaryota > Metazoa > Arthropoda > Insecta > Coleoptera > Curculionidae > Pissodes > Pissodes strobi. Next base: position 456,433 of record MU182156.1, read on the forward strand.
TGAAGGAGTACAACAGGCATCAATGAAAATCAATAGAATTTTGGAAATTTTGAAATATTTATTAAACTAACACAGGTCAACAACTATCAGCTCCAGTATTTTTTACGGGTTCATCGCTCGCCGCAGCCATTATTGGCTTGATAACGATTGGGAATGGACAACAATCGAAACGTCGTCATTAAAAAAAATTGAATAAATACAAGACAATTTCAAATACAGATACGATACATACAGTGAAAGAAATAGACCAAACTCGCTGATGGAAATATCATTGTAATGACTTTAGTGACTCAAACCTCGGCGGCAAAAACTATATTTATATACTCGGAAATATAATAAACTACTTTTAATACATGCCATAAATTAATCCTTCTCTTCTATAATAGGTATAAACTGAATGTTTACTTAGTATAGTATATAGAGTGACATCGATGATAAATCATTCATGTTTTAATTATTAAATTGAATTAAGCGATAATTCGATGAAAACAGCGTACGATATTTTTGGATATTGTAAACAAATAGATCATCGATTTATAATGGCGCCATTTGTTAATACGGGTGTAAACTATGACGGTTTGGTAATTTTGGTATGTTAGTCGGCACTGTTTCCATTAAATTAGAACCCTAATACAGCTAATTGCATGTTCGACATGCAAATAAATGAATTAGTATTGTAACTTATGGTTTACGATCAAACAACGTTGAAAAACAATAGGGAAACAAACTATAACTTGATAACGCGGCAACCAATAAAATAATATTTTAAGGTTGAATTTAGACATCAAATAAGCGGAACCAAATCCAAGTAAGAAATATGGGTGTCCTATTTAACAAAATTAAAATTTATGTTGCACCGCTTTTATAGAACGAACCCTGCTCCATTTAAAGCTTTTTTTCGTTTGTACTTGTAACAAATAAACTATATATCAGAAAATTACACATTAAATGGACATCCTGCATATATAGAGGTTGTTTCCTCAAAAGCATTTTTTGCCACTCTGAACTTTGGCAAATAAGCGTTTCAGAACACAGAACATTTAATGTGTCCTTTGTTAATTTCTATTATCTTTTTTTTTTAAACTGTTAAGTATATATATTTTTTATTTTTTGTTGTGTTTTCTTTTCATTAAAATTTGTATTATATTAATTCGTTTGCCTGCCTCTTATTTTATTTTAAAATTTGTTGTATTTTTATTATTTTAATTTGAATCTTGTGCGTTTCTATATTTTAGTTTGAAAATTGTTGGTTTTTAATTTTCCTTGACTTGTTCAATCATTTTTACTTGATTTATTATTCTATTTTATTCTTTTGCTCTGAATCGTGTCAGTCTTATTTCTTGCTTTCATTCCATCTACTTTCCTACTGTGTTGGTTATTTTAATTTAAATTTTGTTTACGTTCTCTTTTTTTTAACTGCTACTGTAAATTTTTTATACTCGAAGTCTTATTGTATTCATTCAATTAGCATTTTATCTGCCATTATTTTTAATTTTAAAAATTCTTGCTTTTATTTAGTTTTTACTTGAATTTATTCTTTTAATATTCCTTGACTTGCGCCTGCCTATGCCATCTTTTTTACTTGATTTATTATTCTATTTTATTCTTTTACTTTGAATCGTGTCAATCTACTTTTTATTTAAAAAAGTGTTACATATTTTTCTATTCCTTGTTTTGTATGCACTGATATTCCTATTGTGTTCATTCTTTTAATTTAGTTTTTTTTGGGTTCTTTTTTAATTTATACTATGTCATTTGTTCTTGTGTCGATTTTTGTCACTTAAAGCCTTAATGAATTTAGTCATTTAAATTTTTTTCTGCAATTATTTTTCATTTCAAAAATTGTCTTTTTTAATTTTTGCTCGCTTGTATTTCCTTTTATTTGAGTTCTTATTAAATTCATTCTTTTAAAGTGAATATTTTTTTATTTTAAAAATCGTTACATTTTCAAACTTTGCCTAATATTCTTTTCTATTGATTTCTTATTTTACTCATTCTTTTAAATTAAAACTTTAATATGTATTTTAAAGATTGTTGAGTTTTGTCACTCATCCCTGCCTTTTTATTTTACTTGAATATTTGTTTTATTCATTCTCCCAGTTTGGGTTAGTTGCTTTCTACTATATTTTAAAAATTATTCAATTTTTTGCTTATCCTTGTATCTTTTCTATTTGTCCTTGTATCATTTTTTTCGCTTAAATTGTTACTGTATTTATTCGTTTAGTTTCATTTCATTTAAAATTGTTGCTTGATTTTTCTTTTTATTTAAATTCTTATTTTATTCATTCTTCTTCTTACACTGAATCTTGTCTACCTTTATTATTTTAAAGAATGTTGCATTTTGACATTGCCTTTTTATTTTGAATATTTATTGTGCTCTTTCTATCAGTTTGTCTTGTCTGCCTTTCGTTATATTTTAAGCCTTAAGGCATTTTCTTTTAAATTCAATTTTATTTGCTATTTTCGTTCTAACAATTGCGACATTTTTCCCTGTCTTTTCTTCACTTACATTCTCATTGTATTCGTTCTTTTTATCTGAATTTTGTCTGCCTCTCTATTTTATTTTAAAAATTGATGCCTTTTTAGTTGTCCTTGCTTGTGTCTTATTTCGCTTAAAATCATGTCTGCCATCTTTTTTTCTCAAAAACTATTGCATATCTTTCCATTGCTTGTTTCGTTTCTACTTCACGTCTACGTCTTATTTGAATAATTTTGGCTAAATTGTTACTATTTTAGTTGTCCTTGTGCAAATTTTGTCACTTGAAGTGTTATTATATTCATTCCATTGGTTTTATTTTTTCATTTAAAAAATCGTCCCATTTCACATTTTTGTTCCATTTCCTTTTTCCTTGAATTCTTATTTTATCCATTCCTTTAAATTGAATCTTGTTTGTCTTTTTTTATTGTTCTATTTTGTCATTGATTCCTGTCTTTTTATTTCACTTGAATTTTTATTGTGTAATTTGTCAGATTGGGTCTTGTATGATTCTATTATATTTTTAAAGTTATTGCATTTTTCATTTTTTTTATATACCTTTTCTACTTTTACTTGAATTCTTTTAGATTGAATCTAGTCTGTTTTCTTTTGCATTATAAATATTACGAATTTTTTATCGCGTTGTTTTTCTCACTGCAAATGTGATTGTATTCATTCTTTTACTTTGAGTCTTTTTGTCTCAATTTTATTTTAAAAATTTATTATATTTCAGTTGTCTTTGCATATGCCTTTTTACTTGAAATCTTGTCTACCTCCTTTTTCATTTTAAAGATTGTTCCATATTTTTCTATTTCTTCAATTCAATATGTTTCCATTTGAATTATTTCACCTAATTTAAATCTTGTCGCGTACTTTCTGTTAAATTGCTACTATTTTATTTGTTCTTGTGTCAATATTTTTCACTTGAAGTCTTACTGTACATATTATTCATTTTAAAAATCATATCATGTCAAATTTTTGCTTGAATATTCTTTTATATTTGAATTCTAATTTTATTCATTCTTTTGAACTGAGCCTTGTCTACCTTTATTATTTTAAAAAATGTTGCATTTTGGCGTTGCCTTTTTATTTCTTTTGAATATTTATTGTGCTCGTTATGTCAGTTTGTCTTGTCTGTCTTCCATCGTATTTTAAACATTAATGCATTTTTTGTACGTTTTTATTTTTCACTTCAATTCTTATTGTACCATTCTTTTAAATTTAAGCCTATTAATTTTTTCGTTCTAAAAATTGCTAAATTTTCTCCCTGCCTTTTCTTCACTTCCATTCTTATGGCATTCATTCTTTTTATCTTAATTTTGTCTGCCTCTTTATTTTATTTTAAAAATTGATGGTCTTTTACTTGTCCTTGCTTCTGTCTTTTTTCGTTTAAAATCATGTCGGCCTTCTTTTTTATTTGAAAAACTATTGCACATCTTTCCATTGCTTGTTTTGTTTCTACTTCAGTACTTCAATACTTTTAATTTTAATCTTGTTTGCATATCTTTTGCTAAATTGTTACTATTTTAGTTGTCGTTGTGTCAATTTTTTGCAGTTGAAGTATTCTTATATTCATTCCATTGGTTTTCCTTTTTATTTAAAAAATCGTTTTATTTGACATTTTTGCTCCATTTCCTTTTCTCCTTGTATTCTCATGTTATTCATTCCTTTTAATTGAACCTTGTTTGTCTTTTTTTATTGTTCTATTTTGTCATTGATTTCTGTTTTTTTATATTATGATAAATTTGTCAACTTGAATCTTGTCTGCCTTCTATTATATTTTTAAAATTATTGCATCTTTCTTTATACCTTTTCTACTATTTATTTGATTTCATATTGTATCCATCCTTTTAGATTGAATATTGTCTGCTTTCTTTTTCAATACGAAAAGCGATTTTTTTCGCCTTGTTCTTTTTTCACTTCAATTCTTATTGTATTCATTCCTTTAATTTAAATCTTGCCTGCCTCTTTATTTTATTTTAAAAATTAGTACTTTTTAGTTGTCCTCTCTTATGCCTTTTTTTAGTTGAAATTGTGTCTACCTCCATTTTCATTTTAAAAATTGTTCCATATTTTCCTATTTCTTGTTTTGTTTCCATTTGAATTATTTCATCTAAATTAATCTTGTCGCGTAGTTTCTGTTAAATTGTTACTATTTTATCTATCCTTGTGTCAATATTTGCACTTGAAGTCTTACTGTACTTATTATTCATATTAAAAATCATTTCATTTCAAATTTTTGCTTGAATTTTCTTTTTATTTGAATTCTTATTTTATTCATTCTTTTAACTTGAATCTTGTCTACTTTTATTATTTTAAAGCTTGTTGCATTTTGGCGCTGTCTTTTTATTTCACTTGAATATTTATTATGCTCGTTCTGTCGGTTTGACTTGTCTGCCTTCCGTCATATTTTAAAGATTAATGCATTTTTTGTAC
>MU182156.1:466344-488071 GCA_016904865.1 Pissodes strobi
AAAGTTGAAGTCTAACTAAGAATTTAGACTTTACATTAGTATTACGAATCAAATTTCTAAATTTGGACTTTAAAGTGCAAATTCATAACTTGAATATGGAAGGAATGTGTAAATTAATTCAGAGATTACACTTTAAATACAAACATTATTAATTTAATTTTACATACCGTATTCAGCCTTCTAACTATGAATTCAGTGCAAATTCAGAGCTTTATTCAAATTCATACTTTAATAGTTAAGATATTAAAGTATGACTACAGACTTTTAGCTTTTTATTCAGGATTTTAACTAGTATTAAGCGTACGCAAGCTCTTAAATTAGACTTTAAACGGTGAATTTCAACTTTGACTTCAATCTTTAAACTCTGACTTTAACATGTAAATTTAGAGATTACACTATAAATTTAGACTTCCAACTCCTTATTCAATGCTTTAATTCTAAATTCAGACTTAAAAGTCTGCATTGGGGACCGTAACTCTGAATAAATTGACTTTGAAGTGTACTTCAGAGTTGAAATTTTCACGCAGTCTTTCAGCACTGAATTAAGGCTTTTACTTACAACTTGAATTTAGGTTTTTTTAACCCTATATTTATGCTATTATCTGTTAACTCTGATGTCAGACTTTAAAGTGTACATTCAGATCTATAACTTTGAATCCAGGCTTCTAATTGGGAATTAAAGATAGAAATTTTAATTTTAACATCAGTATGAATTTAGATTTTTTAACTCTGTAATCAGAATTTTTTAGTATTAGGAGTTAGAATTCCGAATTTCGAATTAAAGTGATAATTCAGATCTATAGCTATGAGTCCCGAATTCTAACTAAATTTCGGACTGTAAGGTGTAAATTTAGAGATTACACTTTGAATTCAGACTTTTTACTTTATATTTAGTCTCTTTTTTATATTGGGATTTTAAAGAGAGAACAGGTTTAAGCTACAAATCACTCTTCAAATGATAAACTTAAACATTATACTCTGAATTTAGACTTCCAACTCTTTATTCAACGCTTTAACTCAATATTTAGACTTTAACGTTTGTACTGAGGACCATAACTTTGAAGTGTAATTCAGAGCTGTAACTTTTCATTCAGTTTGTTAGCACTGAACAGGCTTTTAATTACAGCCTGAATTTAAGCTTTTAACTCTGTATTCATACTATTATCTGTTAACTCTGATTTCAGACTTTAAGTGTACAGTCAGATCTATAACTTTGAATACAGATTTCTAATTGGAACTTAAAGGCAAAATTTTTTATTTTAACATCTAATGTCAGATAATACAGTACGAGTTTAGAATTTTAATCTGTTTTCAGAATTTGTTAGTATTAAAAGTAGGAATTCTGAAGTTCGAATTACAGTGAAAATTAAGACATATAACTATGAATACACATTTCTAACTTTAAATTTGGGACTACAACGTGTAAACTTCCAAAGTACACTTTGAATTTAGGCTTTTAACTTTCTATTTAGTTTCATATCTTTAAATTAGAACTTTAAAGCGTGAATTCTGAGCTCTGACTTTTAAATCAGGCTTTAAGGGGTAAATTCAGATTCTAAGTAGGCACTAACATTGAGCTGTTATATTGAATTTGAGATTTTAACGTCCAAGTTCAGATATTACAGTACGAATTTGGATTTTTGGCTTTGTTGACTTTCAACTCTTTATTCAACGCTTTAACTCAGAATTTAGACTTTAAAGTCTGTATTGAGGATCATAACTTTGAATAAATTAAATTCGAAGTGTAATTTAGAGCTGTAACTTTTCATTCACCTTATCAGTACTGAACTAAGATTTTTAATTACAGCCTGAACTTAAGCCTTTAACTCTATATTCATACTATTATCTGTTAACTCTGATTTCAGACTTTAAAATGTACATTCAGATCTATAACTTTGAATCCAGATTTCTAATAGGGACTTAAAGACAGAAATTTTAATTTTAACATCCAATTCCACATATTACAGTCTGAATTTAGATTTTCAACTCTGTATTCCGAATTTTTTATTATTTAAAGTTGGAATCTTGTAAATTAAAGTGAAAATTCAGGCATTTAACTATGAATCCAGGTTTCTAACATTAAATTTGGGATCATAACGTGTAAATCTCGAAATATCACTTTGAATTCAAACTTTTAACTTTGTATTTAGCATCATATCTTTAAATTAGAACTTTAAAGAATGAATTCTGAGCTTTGACTTTAAAATCAGGCTTTAAAGGGTAAATTCAGATTTTAAGTAGGTATTAACATTCAGACCTGTAGCCATGAATCCAGATTTCTAGCTTTAAATTTAGGATTATAAAGTAGAAATCTCGAAATTACATTTTAAATTTGGACTTTTAACCTTGTATTCAGCCTCATATCTTTAAATTAGAACTTTAAAATGTGAAATATGAATTTTGACTTTCAAATCGTGCTTTAAAGAGTAAATTGAGACTTTAAGTTAGTACTAACATCGACCTCTTACATTAAATTTGAATTTTTAACTTCCAAATTCAGGTATAAATTTAGAATTTTAGCTCTTTATTCAGACTTTTAAGAGTGTATTGAGGCTTAGAACTCTGAAATTAAACTTTAAAATAGAAATTCAAACCTAACCCAAACTCTGAATTCAGACTTCAATCTCTGACTTTAACGTGTACGCTTAGAGATTTAACCATCTGAATTTAAATCCTGACCTCTGAATTCAGAATTTATAGTCTGTATCGAGGTTTATAATTCCGAACAAACCCAATTTTTATGTGTGAATCCAGAGCTGTAACTTTTGATTCACTGAATTAAGACGTCTAATTAAAGTGTGAATTTAAACTTTAAACTCCGTATTCATATTTTTAATTTTTTCTTCAATTTCAAACTGTGTGTGTACATACATTAAGTATTATTACTTTGAATCCAGGTTTCTAAGTCAGAATTTGAGACCTTTATGTGTAAGTTGAATTCAGATATCAGTATGAATTTAGATTTTTAACTCTGTTATCAGAATATTTTAGTATTAAGAGTTAGAATTCCGAATTTCAAATTAAAGTAAAAATTCAAATGTATAGCTATGAATCCAGAATTTTAACTTTAAATTTCGGACTTCGTGTAAACTTAGAGATTACACTTTAAATTCAGATTTTTTACTTTACATTCTGCTTCCTTTTTTATATTAGGATTTTAAAGCGCGAATTCTGAGTTTTTACAAATCACGCTTTAAAGGGTAAATTCTGAATGAGTCTGAATTCAGATTTTAAGTTAGTATTATATTATGAACCCAGATTTCTAACCTTGAATTTGGGAATTTGACGTAAAACGTAATTCAGAGATTACACTCTCAAATCAGACTTTTAACTCTGCAATGTACTCTTTAACTCTCAAATCAGCGCAATTCATACATATAATTCATTTCACACCTTAAAAGGAACATTGACTTCTTATATTGAATAATTTTAACGCCCAAGTCAAAACTCTAAAACCAGACTTTAAAGTGTGAATGCAAGCCTATAACTATGACTTCAGACTTGAAACTCTAGTCTCAATGTGTAAATTTAGAGATTGCCTTCTGAATTTAGACTCCCTATTCTTTACTCAACCATTTAACTTCAAATTCAGACTTTGAAGTGTCTATTGAGGTGTATAACTCTGACTAAATTTGTGTGAATTCAAAGCTGTAATATTCATTCAGTTTTTCAATACTGATTAGCTTTTAACTCTATATTCATACTTTTAATTCTTAACTCTGATTTCAAACTTCAAAGGGTACATTGAGGCATATAACTGTAAATCCAGGTTTCTACGTCTGAATTTAGGACTTCAACGGGTAAATTAATAAGTTAAATAAGATTTTAACTTCTATGTTCAGATATCACAGCATGAATTTAGACTTTTACCTCTGTGCTCAGCCTTGTAACTCTGAATTTAGCGTGAATTCATAGATTTATTTCAATTCGTACTTTAAAAGGAACATTGATTTCTTACATTGAATAATTTTCACGGCCAAGTCCAAACTCTAAAGTTAGACTTTAAAGCGTGAATTCAAGCCTATAACTTTGACTTTAGACTTCAAACTCTGGCCTCAACGTCTAAATTGAGAGATTAACTTCAGAATTTAGACTTTCAACTCTTCACTTAACAATTTAACTCCAAATTCAAACTTTGAAGTGTCTATTAAGGTGTATAACTCAGAACAAATTGACTTTAAAGTGTGAATTCAGAGCTGTAATTTTCATTCAGTTTTTCAGTGCTGAATTAGGACTTCTAATGACATGATAATTAACTCTATCTAAACTAGTAAATTTAATTTAAGATTTTAGCTTCTAAGTTCAAATATCACAGCAGGAATTTAACTTCCTGTCTGTGCTCAGCCTTATAACTGTGAATTCAGCGTGAATTCTTAGATTTATTTCAATTCACATTTAAAAAGGCACATCGACTTCTTACATTGAATAATTTTAACGGCCAAGCCGACCTTAAAGTGTCAATTCAAGCCTATAACTTTGACTTCAGACTTCAAAATTAACGTGGAAATTTAGAGATTACAATCTGAATTTAGACTTTCGGCTCTTTATTCAACCCTTTATTTCCAAGTTCAGACTTGAAGTCTGTATTGAGGGGTATAGCTTGATAAATTGACTTTAAGGTGTGAATTCAGAGCTGTAATTCTCATTCAGTCTTTTAATGCTGAATTAAGAGTTCTAAAGACAGTCTGAATCTAAACTTTTAATTCTGTATTAATACATTTAATTCTTAGCTCTGATTTCAGACTTCAAATTGCACATTTGGGCTTATAATTTTGAATCCAGGTGTTTACGTCTGGATTTGGAACCTGAACGGAAATCTAATTTAGAATCCTAATTTCTAAGTTCAAATATTACGGCATGAATTTAGATTTTTATTTCTGTATGCAGATTTTTGTAATATTAAAGGTCAGAAATCTGAATTTCGGCTTAAAGAGAAAATTCAGATCTATAACTGAGAATCTAGATTTATAACTTTAAATTTAAAGCTTGAAGGTGTAAATCCAGTGATTACACTCCGAATTCGAACTTTTTACACTACGACTGAATTAGGACTTTATAGCGTGAATTCTGATCTTTGACTTTCAAATCACGCCTTAAAGGATAAATATCGACTCTAAACTCAAATTTAAAGTTAGTAATAACCGTTAAATCTCTCAATTTTGACTTCAAACCCTAAATTCAAACCTATAACTGTGAATCCAGATTTCTAATACTAAATTTGTATGTTTTAGAGCGTAAATTATATCAGAGCTTTACTCCGAATTCAGACTTTTAATATTGTATTCAGCCTTCTCACTCTGAATTCACCCGGAATTCAAAGCTTTATTTCATTCAATTCATACTTTAAAAACAACATTCACTTCTAACATTGAATTTGAAATTTTAGAGTCTAAGTTAAGATATTACAGTATGAATTTAGAGTTTTTATCTTTTTATTTAGACATTTAATTTAGTACTGAGAGTTAAAACTCTGACATTTGACTTTATAATGTGAAGTCAAACCCATAACTTTGACTAATTACAGCTTGAATTTATGCTTTTATTAACTTCGTATTCATACTTTTAACTCTTAATTCTGATTTTAGACTAATCCTGAATAAATTGACTTTAAAGTCTGAATTCAGAGTTGTAATTTTCATTCAGTCTTTCAATGCTGAATTAGGACTTCAAATGGCAGTCTACATTTAAACTTTTAACTCTCTATTCATATTTTTCATTCTTAACCCTGACTTGAGACCTCAAAGTCTGCTTTGAGGCGTATAATTTTGAATCCAGGTTTCTACGTCTATATTGGGGATCTTAACAGGTAAATTTAATTTAAGATTTTAACTCCTAAGTTCAGACATTACAGTATGAATTTAGACATTAAAGTCTCTGCTCAGCCTTGCAGCTCTTAATTCAGCGTGAATTCATAGATTTATTTCGATTCACACTTTAAAAGAAACATTGATTTCTTACACTGAATAATTTTACCGGTCAAGTCAAAACTTTGAAATTAGTCTAAGAAGTGTGAATTTAAGCTTATAATTGTGATTTCATACTTCAAACTATGTGTAAATTTAGAGATTACCACCTACACTTCCATTAAGGCTTTCAACTCTTGATTCAACCCCAACTTTAACCCCGAATTAAGATTTAGAAGTCTCTATGATGGGTATAACTCTAAATAAATTTACTTTATAATGTAAATTTTTATTCAGTGTTTCAATTTTGAATTAAGACTTCTAATGACAGTCTGAATTTAAACTTTTAACTCTGCATTCATACTTGTAATTCTTAACTTTTAAAATTCAAATTGAACATTGAAGCTTAAAACTTAATTGGTACTTAAACTTCTAAGTTCAGATATCACTCTGAATGCAAATCTTTGTAATATTAAGGGTCAGGTATTAATTAATTTTTTTGTATACTTGCATACAATTGAAAAGCTTTGTTAACAAGATTTATCTTACTAACAATAAAGCATAATTGACTTTGACTTTGAACTACAGCTCGGAATTCACACTTAAAAGTAATTTTCTTCAAGTATGAAGTGAGAGTTAAAGTTAAAAGCCTGCATTCGGACTGTTAAAAGTGTGAAAGTCACACTTTAAACTATAAATACTGACTTTTAACATTGAACGCGAACTTTATTTACTGTAGTATCTGCAGAAGTTACCCGTTAAGATCCCAAATTCAGATATAGAAACGTGGATTCAAAGTTATAAGTCTCAATGTAAACTTTGAAGTCATAAATCAGAGATAAAAGTATGAATAGAGATTTAAAAGATTAAATTCAGACAGTCATTAGAGACCTTAATTCAGCGTTGAAAAGCTGAATGAAAATTACAGCTTTGAATTCACACTTCATTTTCTTCAGATCTAAATTGAGAGTTAAAAGCCTGAATTCGGACTATTGAAAATGTGAACTTCACACTTTAAACTATAAACACGGACTTTCAACATTGAATGCTATTTTTAGTTACTGTAGTATCTGATGAAGTTACCTGTTTAGGTCCCAAATTCCGACATAGAAACCTGGTTTGTAAATTATAAGTCTCAATGTACACTTTGAAGTCCGAAATCAGAGATAAAAGTATGAATAGAGATTTAAAAGATTAAATTCAGATAGTCATTAGAGACCTTAATTCAGCATTGAAAAACTGAATGAAAATTACAGCTTTGAATTCACACTTCAAAGTAATTTTCTTCAGGTCTGGATTGAGAGTTAAAAGCCTGAATTGGGACTGTTAAAAGTGTGAAAGCCACACTTTAAACTATAAATATGGACTTTTAACATTGAATGTTAACTTTAGTTACTAAAGTATCTGATGAAGTTGCCCGTTAAGGTCCCAAATTCCGACGAAATTCTTAAAGAGAAAATTCAGACCTCTAATTGAGAATCCACTGAATCAAGATTTATAATTTTATATGTAGAGCTTTAAAGTGTAAATTCATAGATTACACTTCAATTTCAGACTTTTTACACTATATTAAGCCTCCTTTGAATTAGGACTTTATAGTCTGGGCTTTGACTTTCAAATCACGACAAATTTCGACTCTAAATTCAAGTTTTAATGTGGTATTAACATTTAAGTCTCTGAATTCTGACTTTAAAGTATAAATTGAAACATAACTATGAATCCAGGTTCTAATACTAAATTTGAGTCTTAAAGGTGAAAATTAACTCTGGAGTTGTACTCAGAATTCAGACTTTTAATATTGTATTCAGCCTTCTAACTTTGAATTCATACTAAATTCAGCCTTCTAACTTTGAATTCATACTAAATTCAAAGCTTTATTTGAATTCATATTTTAAAAACAACTTGCACTTCTAACTTAGCCTCGAAGTTTAGATATTACAGTATGAATTTAGGCCTTTAATTCTATATTTAGAACTTTAAGATAGTATTAGGAGCTAAAACTCTGAAATTAGACTTTGTAATCTGAATTGAAACCTATAACTTTCACTAGTTACAGTTTGAATTTAGACTTTTAACTTCGTATTTATACTTTTAACTATTAACTCTGATTTCGGGCTAACTCTGAATAAATTGATTTTAAAGTGTGAATTCAGAGCTGTAATTTTCATTTAGTTTTTCAATATTGAATTAAGGCCTCTAATGACGGTCTGAATTTAATCTTTTAAATCTGGATTCATATTTTTATCTCTGATTTCAGACTTCGAAGTGTACATTGGCACTTATAACTTTGAATCCAGGTTTCTATGTCGGAATTTGGGACCTTCAAGGGTAACTTCATTAGATACTACAGTAACTAAAGTTGGCATTCAATGATAAAAGTCCGTATTTATAGTTTAAAGTGTGACTTTTTCACTTTTAACATTCCTAATTCAGGCTTTAACTCTTAATTCAGACTTGAAGAAAATTACTTTAAAGTGTGAATTTAAAGCTATAATTTTCATTCAGTATTTCAAAGCTGAATTAAGGTCTCTAATGACTATCTGAATTTAATCTTTTAAATCTCTATTCCTACTTTTATCTCTGATTTCGGATTTCAAAATGTACATTGACTTAAAACTTTGAATCCAGGTTCCTTAACGGGTAACTTTATCAGATACTACAGTAACTAAAGTTAGCATTTAATGTTAAAAGTCCGTATTTATAGTTTAAAGCGTGACTTTTACACTTTTAACATTCCGAAATCAGGCTTTTAACTCTCAATTCAGACTTAAAGACAATGACTTTAAAGTGTGAATTCAGAGCTGTAATTTTCATTCTGTTTTCAATGCTGAATTAAGGCCTCTAATGACTGTATGAATTTAATCTTTAAAATCTGTATTCATACTTTAATCGCTGATTTCAGACCTCAAAGTGTACATTGAGACTTATTACCCTAAATTCAGGTTTCTATGTATGCATTTGGGACCTTAACGGGTAACTTCATCAGAGACCACAGTAACATAAGTTAGCATACAATGTTAAATGTTAATGTTGTCATTCAGTTTTTCAATGTTGAATTAAGGCCTCTAAGGACTGTCTCAATTTAATCTTTTAAATATGTATTCCTATTTTTATCGCTGATTTCAGACTTCAAAGTGTACATCGAGCCTTATAACTTTGAATCCAGGTTTCTATCTCTGAATTTGCGACCTTAACGGGTAGGTTCATCAGATACTACAGTAACTAAAGTTAGCATTTAATGCTAAAAGTTTGTATTTATAGTTTAAAGTGTGACTTTCACACTTTTAACATTCCGAATTCAGGCTTTTTACTCTCAATTCAGATTTGAAGAAAATTACTTTAAAGTGTGAATTTAGAGCTCTAATTTTCATTCAGTTTTTCAATGCTGAATTAACGTCTCTAATGACTGTCTGAACTTAGTCTTTTAAATCTTTATTCATACTTTTATCTCTGATTTCGGACTTCAAAGTGTACATTGAGACTTATAATTTTCAAACCAGGTTTCTATGTCTGAATTTGGGACCATAATGGGTAACTTCATCAGATACTACAGTTACTAAAGTTAGCATTCAATGTTAAAAGTCCGTGTTTATAATTTAAAGTGTGACTTTCACATTTTTAATAAACTGAATTCAGGCTTTTAACTCTCAATTTAGACCTGAAGAAAATTACTTTAAAGTGTGAATTCAAAGCTGTAATTTAAATTCGGTTTTTCATTGCTGAATTAAGGTCTCTAATGACTGCCTGAATTTAATCTTTTAAATCTCTATTCATACTTTTATGTTTGATTTCGGACTTCAAAGTGTACATTGAGACTTATAACTTTTTATGTCTGAATTTGGGACCTTAACGGGTAAATTCATTAGACACTACAGTACACAGTTAGCATTAAAATTACAGCTCTGAATTCACACTTTATAGTAATTTTCTTCAAGTCTTTATTGAAAGTTAAAAGCCTGAGTTCGGACTGCTAAAAGTGTGAAAGTCACACTTTAAACTATAAATACGAACTCTTAAAATTGAAGGGTAACTTCAGTTACTCTAGTATCTCATGACGTTACCCGTTAAGGTCCCATATTCCGACATAGAAACTTGGATTCAACGTTATAAGTATCAATGTACACTTTGAAGTCTTAAATCAACGACAAAATTATGAATACAGATTTATAAGATTAAATTCAGACAGTCATTAGAGGTCTTAATTTTGCATTGAAAAACTGAATGAAAATTACAGCTCTGAATTCACACTTTAAAGTAATTTTCTTCAGGTCTGAATTGAGAGTTAAAAGCCTGAATTCAGAGTGTTAAGAGTGTGAATGCCACACTTTAAACTATAAATACGGACCTTTAACTTTGAATGCTAACTGTAGTTACTGTAGTATCTAATGAAGTTACCCGTTAAGGTCCCAAATTCAGACATCGGAACTTGGATTTACAGTTATAAGTCTTAATGTACACTTTGAAGTCTGAAAACAGAGATAAAAATATGAATACAGATTAAATTCAGACAGTCATTAGAGACCTTAATTCAGCATTGAAAAATCGAACGAAAATTACAGCTCTGAATTCACACTTTAATGTAATTTTCTTCAAGTCTGAATTGAGAGTTAAAAGCCTGAATTCGGAGTGTTAAGAATGTGAATGTCACACTTTAAACTATAAATAAATATTTATAGTTTAAAGTGTGACTTTCACAATTTTAACATTCCGAATTCCGGCTTTTAACTGTCAAATTAGACTTGAAGAAAACTGCTTAAAAAGGTGAATTCAGAGCTGTAATTTTCCATAAGTTTTTCAATGCTGAATTAAGGCCTTTAATGACTGTCTGAATTTAATCTTTTAAATCTGTATTCATACTTTTATCGCTGATTTCGGACTTCAAAGTGTACATTGAGATTTATAACTTTGAAACTAGGTTTCCATGTGTAGACTTTTAACTCTCAATTTAGACCTTAAGAAAATTACTTTGAAGTGTGAATTCAGAGCAGTAATTTTCATTCAGTTATTCAATGCTGAATTAAGGCCTCTAATGACTGTCTGAATCTAGTCTTTTAAATCTGTATTCATACTTTTATCTCTGATTTCAGACTTCAGAGACTACATTGAGACTTATATCTTTGAATCCAGGTTTCTATGTATGAATTTAGGGCCTTAAAGTTAGCATTCACTGTTAAAAGACCGTATTTATAGCTTAAAGTGTGGCTTTTATACTTTCAACAGTCCGAATTCAGGTTTTTAACTCTCATTTTAGACCTGAAGGAAATTACTTTAAAGTGTGAATTCACAGCTGTAATTTTCATTAAGTTTTTCAATGCTGAATTAAGGCCTCTAATGACTGTCTGAATTTAATCTTTTAAATCTGTATTCATATTTTTATCGCTGATTTCGGACTTCAAAGTGTACATTGAGACTTATAACTTTGAATCTAGGTTTCTATGTGTAGGCTTTTAACTCTCAATTTAGACCTGAAGAAAATGACTTTAAAGTGTGAAATCAGAGCAGTAATTTTCATTCAGTTTTTCAATGCTGTATTAAGGCCTCTAATGACTGTCTGAATCTAATCTTTTAAATCTGTATTCATGCTTTCATCTCTGATTTCAGACTTCAGAGACTACATTGAGACTTATATCTTTGAATCCAGGCTTCTATGTATGAATTTGGAGCATTAACGGGTAACTTCATCAGTTGCCACAGTAACTAAAGTTAGCATTCAACGTTAAAAGTCCGTATTTATAGTTTAAAGTGTGGCTTTCATACTTTTAACAGTCCGAATTCAGGCTTTTAACTCTCACTTCAGACTTGAAGAAAATGACTTTAAAGTGTGAATTCAGAGCTGTAATTTTCATTTAATATTTCAATGCTGAATTAAGGCCTCTAATGACTATCTGAATTTAATCTTTTAAATCTGTATTCATACTTTTATCGCTGATTTCAGGCTTCAAAGTGTATATTATAACTTTGAATCCAGGTTTCTATGTATGAATTTGGGACCTTAACGGGTAACTTCATCAGATGCCACAGTAACTAAAGTTGGCATTCAATGTTAAAAGTCCGTATTTATAGTTTAAACTGTGACTTTCGCACTTTTAACGGTTCAAATTCAGGCTTTTAACTCTCAATTTAGACCTGAAGAAAATTACTTTAAAGTGTGACTTCAGAGCTGTAATTTTCATTCAGTTTTACAATGCTGAATTAAGGCCTCTATTGACTGTCTCAATTTGGGAACTTAACGGGTAACTTCACCAGATATTACAGTAACTAAAGTTAGCATTCAATGATCAAAGTCCGTATTTATAGTTTAATTTAAAGTGTGACTTTCACACTTTTAACATTCCGAATTCAGGCTTTTAACTCTCAATTCAGAGCTGAAGAAAATGACTTTAAAGTGTGAATTGAGAGGCGTAATTTTCATTCAGTTTTTCAATGCAGGCCTCTAATGTCTGTCTGAATTAAATATTTTAAATCAGTATTCATGCTTTTATCTCTAATTTCAGACTTCAAAGTGTACATTGAGACTTATAACTTTGAATACAGGTTTCTATGTCTGAATTTGGGACCTTAACGGATAACTTCGTCAGCTACTACAGTACCTTAAGTTAGCATTCAATGTTAAAAGCCCATATTTATATTTTAAAGTGTGACTTTCACACTTTTAACAGTCCGAATGCAGGCTTTTAACTTTAAATTCAGTCTTTAAAGTAGATATTCAGGATTAAAAGTGTGAAGTTAGAGTTTTAAAGTTTGAATTCATAGTCTAAATTCTAAAATATAAAAAACACAAAGCTGCCGATACGCTTTTACACAAATAGGTCTAATCAAGTTATATAATCAACATAATTGTCTTTGAATTATATTTTAAGTGCTTAATTAATATTTGGTGTAAGATGGGACTAGCTAAAAATTTAAGAAAAAAAGTCTTCTAAACAAGTTCCAAGGCCGAACGTAATTTTCTCCTCTGCATAACTATAAATGTATTTTTAACGCTCGGCAATAATATTAGCTGTTTACTGTTGATAATCTGAATTCATCTCACGTATTAAAAATTTAATTAAGCATTAGGCTTATAAAATTTTTGAATGCAAACATGTAAAACGCCCACTGCATTTTGTAGCCATTGCAGCTCCCACGCGCTTAATTTTAATGATATGATATATACGAAATAGGAAATATAATTGGCAAACAAGTTATTATACAACTGCCGTAATTGTTATATTTGCAAAACTATCGGAAGGTGGCTTGGGATAACGAAGGCGTTATTGCATTGTCAACTTTTGCCTGAACAGAGCGTAAATTTGGAAACCACTAAATAATTCGTTGCTACTTGCCATATTCAAGGAAAACCAATTTACGTGATAACAATGATAAAAATGTTAATTATAACAAAATATATTAGCCGATAAGAAACGTATTGTTCTACGAAACGCTGGCACTTGTGTGAAATTCGTATATATATATATTTACTTTAGGCGCCATCGAATGTCGAAACGTTTGCTTTTTTTATGTGTTACATTGTACACACTTAATTCCTGGATTTTAAGTTTTAAGTGCAAGTATATTTTTATAGGGTCTTTCTAAATATATCGTTATAACAAATATTTGGCCGATAGATAATATTTTGGAATAATAACGAGCACTTCAAAGCCATTACGCTCGTTCCCGTTAAACTATTTCGATTTAATACGATCAGTTCTTGGCTTAAATAATATTTCGGAGGAATAATGGCGACGTTCAAAGTTTTCCGAAATTTATTTAAAATTATTTGAAAGAAATATAATTTGAAATAATCACTAGGGGAGCGTTGGGTAATTACGAATCTAGTTGATCGGATGTAATTTGTAATAGCTATGGGCTATGACGATTAGTGACTTTTCAGGGACTGCGAAAATAAAACCACGTGTGCTAAATTAAGTAAGTTTCATTGATATTTAGTGTTTAAATATTGCTTGTAGTCCCTTAGACTCGTTGGGTTATTGGAAGATTGCACTATCTCCACATCTTTCCAGAAAGTGGTGCAACTTCGTCTCGACGACGACGAATTGGATGATTTGAATCCCCAATATATGGACCTAGCTAATAGGGAGAACCTTGCTTAAATCGACAGGGTGACGATCACAAGAGGAACCGAAGTCTTACCGCCACATTAGCATAACCTCCTTTCTTCTTAAAACGATGGAAAAGATTATCGATAGGCACGTCAGAAGCAAGTTCCTTTCTAATGTTGCACTGCATGTAAAGCAATTCGCATACCAACCATCGAAATCTACCACTAATGCTATTCAAAATCTCGTCCGCGTTATAGAGAAGGCACTGGCTGAAAAATAAATGGCGCTGTGTGCATTTCTAGACATAGAGGGTGCATTTGACAACACCTCACTTGAATCCATTCAGCGCACCACAACCCGCAGAGGAGTGAAACCAACCACTAGAAAATGGATAAAATCCATGCTAACCAGCCGTGAAGTCACCGCGACCATTGGAGAAATAGCCGTCACAGTCAAAGTAATAAAGGGATGTCCTCAAGGAGATAGGACCCATCTGCTTGTTGACGATCTGCTGGTAAGACTGACTGAAGCAGGTTTTGAAGCCCAAGATTACGTAGATGACCTAGTTATAATAATAAGAGGCAAGCCTGACAACGTTCTCTCAGAACGTATGCAAAGTGCACTCAACTTTGTCAGCACATGGTGTACACAGGAAAGACTAAATGTCAACTCAAGCAAGACCGTAGTGATCTCATTCATACAAAGAAGGAAGCTGAACCTTATAGCACCCACTTTGTGAGGGACAACGGTAGAGCTCTCAAAAGAGGTTAAGTTGTTAGACAAATGAAACACAGTGTGTGTTGTTCAAGTAATCAGCAACGACTACTTCTTTATTTTACAAGACACATTCATGTTGCCGACCAAGTTACCGACATTACATCATAATACACATAATATGAGCAGATGGCAGCACCTGTACTAATCATAAATTTTCATTATTGATATTATATATTTAACACCCCCAATTATCAATAATCAAAATTTAACCAAACCTAAATCTTTCACAAATTTATTATGTTTAATAGGCTGCAGACTCTTTGTCAATATATCAGCACACATATCATTACTACCCAAATAGTTTATTGACAATAAATCTTTAGCAACAATGTCTCGAACAAAATGATGTCTGACATCAATGTGCTTCGTTTTCTTATGAAAAACAGGGTTTAAAATCAACTTTTGAGCACTTTGACTGTCATTGTATATTGATTTTTTGCAAAATTTACCTGTGAGTTCATTATACAAATTTTGCAAATAAATTGCTTCTTTAAAAGCTTCAGAAATTGCAACATATTCAGATTCTGTACTAGATAAAGAGACTGTTGCTTCCTACTTTCCCAAGAAATACTTACAAAATTTAAATACAAAACCCGAATATGATTTCCGATCTTTCACATCCCCTGCCCAATCGGCATTAACAAAACCTTCAATATGCTTATCATCCTTGCTAAAAGTTAAGAATAATCCTTGGTTCCTTGCAAATACCGCAATACTCTCTTTGCAAGAATCCAGTGATTATTATCATAACTGGAATTAAACTGACTTAAAAAACTTACTGTATAAGACTAATCTGGTCTCGTTAATACCACTAAGTACATAAGGCTACCTATAAGTTGTTGAAATGGATATTTCATATTCGTTTCACCATTTTCAAGATTCAAATTAACCTCCATAGGTGTCCTTATGGGCTTACAATCGGCCATTTGAAATGTTCTTAAAATTTCTTCAATATAAGTCTTTTGACTTAATTTAATAAAACCGTAAGTCTTTTTCCATCCCCAGGCATTTTTTAGCTTCTCCCAAATCTTTTAATTTGAACTCCGCGCCCAATTTAGATTTTAAGCAATCAGTTTCATTTACATTATTAGAAAAAATAAATATATCATCCACATATAGTGCCAGAACTGTAAATGAATCATTATAAATTTTTGTGTAAACACAAGGCTCATATTGAGATTTTTTATAACCTAAAGTTAACAAAAAATCATTAATTCTCATATTCCAGGCCCTTGAGGACTGTTTTAGGCCATAAATAGCCTTCTTAAGCCTACAAACTTTTGATCTGTTCTCTGGAGAAACAAAACCATCAGGTTGACTCACATAAACTGGTTTGTCCAGAGAACCATTCAAGAAAGCTGTACAAACATCCAAGTGACTTATTTCTAGATCCAATTTTGCCGACAATGCAATTAATAATCTCAACGTACTATGTCTAACCACTGGGGCATATGTTTCACCATAATCTACCCTTTCCTTTTGCACAAACTCGCTCGCCACTAATCTTGCTCTGTAACACACTTTTCCCACACTATCAAGCTTACGCTTGAACACCCACTTATTGTCCACAGTCACACCTTCTGTTGGAGGATCAACTAAGTCCCAGGCCTCGTTCTCCTCAGAGGATCGTAGCTCACTTCGTATGGCTTCCTTCCATTCATTCGCATCGGGTCTGGACAGGGCATCACGTACATTCACAGGAGCATTACTGAAATGTTTCTCGACGAGAGGTAAGTTTTCTGGATTCGTACGCAGGTAAGTGACATAGTCTTCAAAATTTTTTGCTTTGTGCTGTCTTGAAGATCTTCTAATTTCATTTGATTCTGCAAAACTTTCCATATTCTCAGGTATGTATTCACTATCACTATCTTCGACTATGTCTTCAAAATTTTCCCCCACTGAATCTGACATTCGGTCATCATTTGACAGTTCCATCTCACCTTTTTCTTCATGCAAGTCGAGATGTGAACCTTCTCTTTCTGAAATATCTAGTTTAATCATATTTTCTTTGTCTTCTACCATTTCCATTATCTGCACATCTCTACTTGTGGTGATTGTATTTTTCTGAGGGCTGTAGAGTCTGT
This sequence comes from Pissodes strobi, assembly GCA_016904865.1. Classification (NCBI taxonomy): domain Eukaryota; kingdom Metazoa; phylum Arthropoda; class Insecta; order Coleoptera; family Curculionidae; genus Pissodes; species Pissodes strobi. The sequence goes on from MU182156.1 coordinate 483,151, forward strand.
AACCTTTCACGGTCTCACCAAAACCAACCAATATCAATTTTTCAGCTTTTCTGTCAAAATGTCTTCTCTTGTTTTCTGGAACATGCACCATAACAGATGACCCAAATATTTTTATGGGATTTACATTTGGTTTAACACCATTCCAAACCTCAAAAGGTGTTCTATTATATAGACCAGCAGCTATCGAACGGTTTCTCAGATAAACCGAGGTATTAACAGCCTCCGCCCATAACTTCTTTTCGAGTTTTCCAACAAACAAGAGACACCTCGCCTTCTCTACAACAGTTCGATTCATCCTATCTCATACACCATTCTGCTGGGGTGTATATGGATTAGTGGTTTAATGATGCCATTATTCTTTAAAAATAAGTCAATTTCATGACTACAGAACTCCCCTCCATTGTCTGTTCTAAATATTTTTATTTTCTTCTCTCTTTGTGTCTCAACCATCTTCACAAATTCCTTAAAATACTTTATGACTTCACTCTTTGATTTTAAAAAATAAACAAAACTCATTCGGCTATAGTCATCTTCAAGCAGCAAGAAATATTTGGATCCTCCTATGGATGACACCTCCATTGGCCCACACACATCTCCGTGCATTATTTCCAATATTTATATGGCCCTCGTTCCTTTAGTCTTAAAAGGCAACCTGCTCTGCTTTCCTTCGCAACAAACTGTGCAATTCTCCTTTTGAATTTTTCCTTTCAGTTCAAGACCTTCAACTGCACCTGTGCTTAGCCTTTTCAAATCTTCATAATTTATATGCCCTAACCTCCTATGCCAGGTCTGAGCATTTACAAAATCACACTTAACTATTTTGTGAGATTTATGCAGATTTAATTCATACACGTTATCTACTAAACTTGCGGTTGGTACTAAAAATCCCTTTTTGATTTAAGATTTCACAACCAACTTCTGAAAAAAACACAGAATTTCCATTTTTTATTAGTTGACAGACAACAAATTAGTGGTCAATTCGGGTTACAAAATGCATTTGTAACGACTAAATCATGTACCTGATTTCCGATTTTGGTTTGCAAATCTACATTTGCTCTACATTTCACTGACACTTTGGCATTATTGGCTACAACGATGTTTTCCGTTTCACTCGGCTTTACATCTCGTAAATTGTCCTCCAAAACAGTAATGTGGGAACTGGCGCCTGACTCAATGTACCGATCGTCCTTTCTAAATTGCCCATTTAGAAAAACAACACTAAATGCATTCGAATTTGCATTTTTTTCACGATTTAGACATTTGTTTTTATAATGCCCGAACTGCTTGCAACCATAACATTTGACACCCAGCTGATTTTGAGATCTGTCATTTGCGTTGACGTTCTTAGGGTCATTCTGTCTAAAGCCTTTTGATTCGGCGCGCGTTGCCAAATTTCTTCACCTGAGCCTTGAAAGCATTCCCTGTTTTACCGCTCTCGTCTCCCATATCCAAGAGCTTCGTCTTAATGGCGTCGGTGGTTATCGAAATACCAGAATGCTCGATAGCCATAATCATAGGAGCAAATTTTTGTGGCAATCCGACTAGCAATAGGGATCCTACCCATTCTTCATTTATGCTGAAACCTGTACCTCTGAGCCTTTGTGCTGTGTCAACCAGTTGATTGACGTATGCGTTCATCGAATGACAATCTTCGAGACGAATCGATATAAGATGGCGCAATAGACTTATTCGCCGGGTAAATCCACGATCATCAAATAATGTCTTTAACTTATCCCATAAGTCTTGTGCGGTGGTTGTATCACGAATATGAACGTATAAAGAAGGATCTATCGTCTAGAAAATTTTCTGCCGCGAAGGCCCAATCGTCGAAATTTTTTCAACGAGCTTTGGTACACTCGCCACATAATTATTGGCCGCCATATTGCACTTAAACACTAACTTTCCGGTTTTTCGCGGGATCTGGGCCCATACCTGTTAGACAAATAAAACACCGTGTGTGTTGTTCAAGTAATCAGCAACGACTACTTCTTTATTTTACAAGGCACATTCATGTTACCGGCCAAGTTACCGACATTACATCTTAATACACATAATATGAGCAGATGGCAGCACCTGTACTAATTATAAATTTTCATTATTCATATTATATATCTAACATAAGTATTTTGGCATCGTTCTTGACCAGAAACTAACCTGGAACCCGCACCTGGAAAGAACTATCAAAAAAGCAACGGCAGCACTTTGAGCCTGTCGACGACTCTTTTGTAAACCATTGGGGCCTAAAACCCTCCATGATCTGGTGGTCCTATCACACTGCTGTTAAGCCTATTTTAACCTACGCCTGCTTGGTGTGGCGGGTAAAAACAAAGGAAATAACCACACATCGAAAGCTAATAAGAGTACAAAGGCTCGCCTGTCTTGGTATAACAGGGGCTATGAAAACGTGCCCCACAGCAGCTCTGGAAACCCTACTTAACCTCCCTCCGCTGCACATATGCATAGAAAACGAGGCCTCAGAGTCGCTCAGACACAAAAACTGAAGTCAGGAAACCTGAGTGGTCACCTTAAAATTCTGAAGGACATCCAGGTAGAGGCGATGACCAAACTAACCGATACAACGGAAACAAAACTCCATTTTGATCGATCCTTTGAAGTGGTAATTGAAGACCGCAATACTACAGGGAAAAGACTAAAACAACTAGATAGAAGATCACTTGCCTGGTACACAGATGGATCAAAGATGAAAGAAGGAGTGAGATCCGGAGTTTACGGACCTGGGTGTCGAATCTCTGCACGTTTAGGAAACACTCCCACAATCTTTCAAGCAGAACTAAATGCTATCAATATAGCCACAAAAGGCCTAAGAGGTGCAAAGATCTATATCCTATCAGATAGTCAAGCAGCCTTAAAAGCGTTAGTTTCTAGCAGAATCAACTCCCGGCTAGTGTAGGATTGTCGGATGGCTGCATATCGACTGGCAAACAGAAACAGACTCACCTTAATGTGGAAACCATGGCACCTGGACAGAGATAGGCCAAGATACTGATCTCTCACTCGCCTAACTACACAAACAAGCTTCTCAAGCTACAAAAAAATGAGATAAAGCTGGACATGGCCCCTTGAGGTACCACCTCAAGAAAATGGGGAAAACCATTGACGAACAATGCAGATTCTGCCAAAGTATGGCTGAAACGTCAGAGCACTTACTCTGCGAATATCAGCGACTGACTCGCCAAAGGTTGAGGCATCTCGAAAATGCCACAAGGGGCACAGGGGATCTACAAAAGCTCAACCCTCGAAATATTCTGAGATTTTCGAAGGAGATAGGAATTTTCATATACAATAGAAGGGTATACATAAAAGATCAATTATGGTCGACGTGTTGAAGGGCAAATCCTGCCGAGCGATCCCTCTACCTACCATACCATATCTTACCATAGGAACTATAGGAGACCGCGATGCACTGTTGCAGAATCCTGTATAATATAAATTTTTGTTTTTTAGATTTGTGCAAGTCTCGAGGGCAAAAAGATTGTTCTACCGGTCATTCGGATGTTCCGTCCAATTAAATTGGCGGTCGACAAGCCGGTCGGTATTTTCGAACATACGAGGGCGGGCGCAGATACAAATGACCGCATAATAACATGCATTCGACCGCAATCGGACACAAAGTGCTGGGTCCAAAAAGTGACCACTCGATGATACGGCAGTAATTGGTGTCCGAATGCGATGGTTGATCATGGGAAAGTTTGTGTTTAAGACGGCAGAAAAAGCAAAGGGTTCAAGAAAGAAAAAACCCACGTTGAGAAGAACTTTATAGGTAGTCTAGTTAAGAAATTTTGGAAGTTTATTCAAGTTTTGAGCATCAAAATTGGGGGAACGAAGGGTAATTACGAATACCTAATCGAAACAAATTATAAATTTGACGTTATTGTCTTTAGACCATAAATCGGAAAGGAATGCATAAAGGAAGAAAACAACAGCAAAAAAGTTTTACAAAATATATCGCAGAACTCAAAATCAATAGGCAAGTAGGCGGTTAATGCCGAGCACAACAAAAAGAAGATTTCCCTTTCCCCGAATTTTCCGCAATTTAGGCAAGGTTCTCCCTATTATCTACATCCATATCTTGCAGGTTCTAATCATCCAATTCGTCGACATCGCATAATTCTTTATCGTACAGAAGTTGTATCACCTTCTAGAAAGATGTGGAGTGAATGCAATCTTCCAATAACCCAACGATTATATATTTAATCACTAAATAGCAATGAAGCTTACTTAATTTGGCACACGTCGTTTTAATTGAGCAGTCCGAATCGATTTCTGATGGATTTCGGGATTTCTAAATGACCACTATGTCGAGTGCAAGTCAAGTAAATGCGTTTCTCTCTTCTCTGTCACACTTACACAAACCTGATTGATGCGGTCTCGCTCAGAGGTGCTTTTTTAATAACATAATTACTATCTCTTATAGGGTATGAAACCAAAAACGAGTTCCATCTCACTCACACATACGTTAAACATTAGTAATATATTAAGGAAGTATGTCTTATACTAGTCGGCATTGGGCGCGGCAATTTTGCTAAGTTTTTGTTTTCCGAAAAAAGGGATTTTATACTTAATCAGAGTACGTTGTAAATGAGCCACAAGAACGGCACCATTTTGTGATGGATTAATCTTTCAAAAGAAATTGTTGTTCCTAATGTAGCTGGGGTGTGTTTTCCCCCTATTTTTCATCATTATGTGTCCTTTTTTATTCAACCCACATTGGTGAGTTTCTAGATTTAAATTAGATTGTTGGTTAGACTAACAAGTTAATTTATTAATTGAAGATTGTCCATGAAGAAGAGATAAATAAATCTCGAAAGCTTGACAAAGCAATAAAGGTGTTTACTTTAATTTAGGCCTATAATAGAACTAGACTGCATCCCCAAGAAACCTAGTTTTTGATATATATATA
>MU182156.1:498071-510569 GCA_016904865.1 Pissodes strobi
TTTCGTTCTCGAGATATTCATCCTCAAAGTTCAAAACCGTTTTGTCATGGTTTTCCCTTCTTTTAACCAACACATTTGAATCACTTTACACATTTAAATGATTGATAAAGTGCTTAATGTGTGTAGGGTTTTAATTAAGAGAAGGGAAAATTAGGAAAAAGGTTTTCAAATTTGAGGATGAATATCTCGAGAACGAAACGTTACTCGATCGAACTGACCTAAGATTCGTAATGAGCATCCCAAAATCTACCAAGATGACGACTTTCGACAAGATCGGCGATAATTTCAGTAACTGGAGAATTTAAAATCTATTTTTCTGGAAAACCGGAAAAAAAACATTGGATTCATGTTCTACGACCCAAAAATAGCGAGTAAACAAAAAAATCCGCAAATCTGTCCACACGCTAATACCAATACTTATACCAACAAAAAATTAAAATAGTTATTTATGAAACAAGTGTGTAAAGTGAATCTTTTATTATGAATGGGAATATTGTCGCATGAGCCGTAGGCGAATGCGACAATCCCATGAATAAAAAAAGGGTTCTTTACACATGAGTAGCATACAAAATTTTTTCTACTATCAAAAAATATATGAAAAAATTAAAATAATATTATAGTACTTTACGCACTGTCCTAAACGTCAAAAAATATGTCAGCAAACGTCAAAAAATATGTCAGCTTTACTTTACGCACTAGTGCGTAAAATAACTTACTTTACGCACTGCACATTAAAAAGGCCTATTTTACGAATCTTAGAGAGTGCGTAAAGTGAGTATTTTACGCACGGTAGTAGAAACAATCATTTTTATTTTATCAGAAGACAAAAATCAAAAAATGTCGTTCAAGAATTTCTATGCGATCCCACCATGGATTTCGAGAAATCCATTTGGATTTCGAATAGGATTTCGGGATTTCGAAAGGATTTTGGATGTGATTTCGAGATTTCGAAAGGATTTCGGATAGGATTTCGGTATTTCGAATCGATTTCCGATGGAATTCGCGATTTCGGAAGGATTTCGAATTGATTTCGAAAGGATTTCGCGGGATTTCGGAAGAAAGTGTACACGGTGATCATTTACTTTAACTTTTGTTTTTCGCATTAGACAAAAATGTTAAATACAAAAGTTGTGACAGGTTAAAGTTATATCTTTTTAAGTGAAATACCCTGTATATTATTAATGTTTTAGAATCTCCTAAAAACCTAAATGTAATAGTTTTCGACATATTCGCATTTTAAATAGTGGTCTCGTATTGTAGTTGCCTAATTCACTGCCACCTAAGAACTGGAATCTAGAATATTTATTTTTGAATGTAACCGCTTAGTTAAAATGCGAATATGTCGAAAACTATTACATTTAGATATAGGACATATGACAGAAAAAATATTCAGAAATCTTAGGAGATCCCAAAAAATTAACAATATACAGGGCATTTTATTTAAAAAAATATAACTTCAACCTGTCACTCATTTCTGCAACACCTTGTATATATATATATATATATAAATGTATTCTTCTAATAGCTTACATTATTCTGCACAACTTTTGTATTTAGCATTTTTGTCTATTGCGAAAACCAAAAAAGTTAAGAGAGGGGGACATTATAAATGATCACCGTGTACAGCGATTTCGGGAGTGAGCCGCCCCTCGTTAGATTCTATGGCCTGTTATATTGAATAAAATCTTAATTTTTAAACCTCAATATTTTGAAAACAGTTGAATTTAGGTATATGGAAATACTCGGAATTAAACAACATGCAATTCATGAAATCAATCCCATTTTCGGAAACTTCGTGATCTATGCTATAAAACAGTTATGTACCAATGTTACGATTAAATTGAAATATGCTGAAAGCCAAAACAAATTTTCAAAGTTTTCCATATTTCGACAATTTTACGAGTCTGAAGATAGCTTTGCTTCTGATGCATAATGAGAAAGTTGAAGCAATACGTCTTCCAGTATTTTGACATGATGCTTAGATTAGAATACAAATTGCCTAAAATATCATTGAAAACGGTTCAGAGCTGGGACATGGAGCAAGATTGGAAAATATGGAATTTTTTGGTGAATAGAGGCAGTTTCTGATGGATTTTATGGCACATTTCGAAATGAAATTTTACTTTTAGGATGTGATAAGTAAGTAGATTTATTTGCCTGAAATCTCATTTAAAACGATTTGAAGGTGGGAAAATAAGTCAACTCAGGGGAATTTGGACATTTTTCAAGCAATAACCAGCGGTTTCTATTGATTTTATGGGAGATCTCGGGCTAAAAAAAATGTATTTCATGATGCTAATCTTGCATTTTTGCAGTTTTCATTTCACCGTCGTGTGGTCTTTTTGCTCAGTAAGAAAAATTTACATGCGAACACAACACACTGGAGACATGAAAAGCTAAAATCAACTTGGGAAATCCAAAGCGAGATTTCTCAATTAGCATCAGTACACGCCTACTGAAAATTCCCCGCATTAATTAATATGCCTCACCGTACATCTAATACCCAGTCATCTTCTCTATTGAATTTCGATTGTATGCGTCGCGTATATCATCGCCCTCGTCGACAGACTTCCACTTATAGATAAGGCCAATAAAATTATTCCTCACACGGAAAATGGCAGACATCGGACGTTAACACCAGAAAAACTTCATTTGTATGCTAAATAGGTCGCGCGGTTTGGCATTAAGGCGCTATACGGCTCTATACTCCATTGACTCGGGAGCATTGTCTCGATCGGTTCAGATCTGTCTAATCGGTATTTCTATGAGAAACTTGCGTATTTTATTTACATGTAATTAAAAGTTCCTTGATATGAGGCAAGCCGGGAATAATAATCGAATTAATTAATGCAGGAATGGACGTCGGAATAAAGCGCGGTAAATTAATTACTCTTATATACCGAGAGTGCATAAATTATGAATTTGGCGAGCTACCTAGCGAACTTATCACATTTTACCGCGGATTAAACAAATTTCAATATTTCCAGCCTCCAGCAGTGTTATCGCAGTGATTTTCTAATTAGGGTTGTCCCCTTTTTGATTTTGAGAATCGCGGCACAGCGCTGTCGAAATAAAAATTTCGAATATATTTTCTCTACATTAGAATAGTAATCTCTGATCTATGCAACGTGCATAACGAGAATATGACAAAAAGGGGAATCCCCATTATACCCCTTAATTAATCTTTAAACCGCACAATAACACCTGCTTATCAGATTAAGCTGTCCGATATTTTGCTATAGCATTGTAGTATGTTGGTTTCAAATGTTTGTTTCTTTACTGATTTAGGTATAGGACATCACCCATAGGGAAATGCGACGCTATCAAAATATCGATACTTCGGTATCGCAAGTATCAAACCGTACCTAAATATCGATACTTCAAAGTACCGATAATAAGTATCGATACTTATCGATCGATAAAATGTCGGTAATTGATATATCCAGATTGAGAAAGTTTTATCAAATTTTTTTATTGCTGATTTCGATAGCCTATGAAAAATAAGTGGACACGTGTTTTTCTTTTTTTCATAAATGTCGAAAAATAGGACAGATACAACGCCTTGAAATGTGCTTATGACGTCACAATACACACGAATTGTTACTTCGCACCATGCTTAGTATACCTATATATATACAAAACGAAAAACTGGCATAGCTCTCGTAATAATCATCTTTAGAGGAAATAAAAAAATCCGTATCGATTTTTTTTCATTGTTCTATAGTTTGCAATGAAAAGTAATCAGTTTAACTTTTCAGGAAACTTCCTCATTCCAAACAAGAATAGGCCTAAAACTTGAGAGGGTCTTAGAATAAATTGCCACACCAGAACAACTGGACACAGAAGATACGTGAGATGAAATAAAGAATATCGTAGTGAAGGTTCAGGAACAGGACATTGGGTTTAAGGAAAACAAAAAGAGAAAGCAATGGATGACAGAGGAAAGTCTGGAACTCATGACGGAGAGAAGGAAGTGCAAGGGAGTACCGCTGAAGTATAAAGAGATGAACAGGATCGTGAGGAGAAAGGGTAGAGAAGCAAGGGAGTTGTATCTGTCGAGAAATGCCGAGAAATTGAGTTACCGCAGCAAAAACATGATTCCTTCAATGTGCACAAGAAGGTAAAAGAGCTGACAGGACTGGGGAGGTAAAATCAGGTGGGAATCCTCAGAGATGCCAATAATGAGATTATAACTGGCATCGAAGAAAAATTAAAAAGATGGAAGAACTATGTAGAGAAACTGTTCGATGATGACCAGCCGGAATCTCCCACGGAGGTGGATGATGATAGAGAGAGGGGACCTACTATTACAAAAAGCGAAGTCATCCACGCAATAAAAATTCAGAAAAACAGAAGAGCCACAGGATCAGATAAAGTACATGCAGAGGTGCTCAAAATTATCGCAAACCAAGAAGGCAAAGGCCTAGAGCTTATAATTGATCAATTCAACACCATTTACAGTGCAGGAAAAATCCCTTCCGAATGGCTCAAGTCTACCTTCGCGACGATTCCAAAAAAAAAACCAAACTCCTCTCAGTGTTATGACTACCGCATGATTAGTCTGATGTCCCACGTCCTCAAAGTATTCATAGAATAATCCATACATGGATTTATAAGAAATGCGAAGAACAAATTCAGAGTGGACTGGCACTCGAGAAGCTCCCTTTTCCCTGAACGTGCTAACACAAAAATGTAGGGACATGAACATAGATGTATACGCTTGTTTCATTGACTATCGTAAAGCATTTGATTGCGTAAGGCATCAGAAGATGCTAGATATATTATCAGCAACCGGCATTGACAAGAGAGACATTACAATCATAGCACAGCTCTATTGGAACCAAACTGCGGAGGTGAGAGTAAACAGGGGGACTTCGGATGCCGTGTTAATAAGGAAGGGAGTACGGCAGGGGTGTATTTTGTTTCCGCTCCTGTTTAACATTTACTCGGAAGTCATTTTCAGAGAGGCTTTATTGGAAGCCTGCATCACTAATATAACAGAGACTGCACATGGGCTAGTTCTAAAATAAATTTGAAAATAAAACAAATACTATTAGCATTATATGAATATTTTAATAAGTTATTTTACTTGAAAACAACTTAAAGCTCGTAACTAAAGAAATATAACCATTTAAAATATTTAATTCTATCAGTGCTAGAATATAAACAATTCCTGTCGACACACAATATTAGAATAACAATACTTATAAAGACTAAAGAATTGCATAAACAATTATATTCCTAACAAAGTATACAGTTATAAATACTAGCTTGCAGCTAAACACAGTTAAATGTTTGTTAAAATTCCCACGGAACCACTCAGTGTGAGCTTGATTAACTGAGATAACGCTGAGATGAAATACAGTAATATACAAGTAATAACAAAAGGACAAATATTCCCTTAATGTCCACAATACGCTACTATGTACAATATATTCCCCAATTGTCGAGCAACGTTCAACCGTTGAGCAGTTTATCTTCAATTCAAATACATGGAAAGTCACTTAAAAACACTTACTAAGTCTCTCCTTAAGTTCTATACATAATGTACTTCAACTTCTTGCAAATAAGAATGACTCAAGTTGGGGTGAATTGAAAATATGCAGTAATATGCATAAATAACTTCTGTTGATAGCGCAATGCCGTCGAGAGTTTATTTTACCTTGCAGAGTAATTTGCACTGGAAAACAGCATACTGTATGTGTGTGTAAGATAAAACTTCAATTTAAGAAGAGAGCATGACAGGGATGCTTTCGTAGAAATGCGGTTTTAATACACGCAACAAAATGGTTATAAAACAAGCTATGCTGGTGGCATAGATAGGCTGCACTCCGAGAAATGATACACTTATGGGACATTTTATATTATAATAAAGCAGAGGGAATATTGGCCGAGTGCCAAAAACGCCCTTTACTTTTTGGCTTTTGAGAGTGACTGTGAAGTAGTGAGTTTACTTACATGGCCGAGTACCACAGGGAACGCTTACAATAGCGTCTTACTTGTGAGAGAGTCGGGGAACAACTTGGCACGGGGAGCGCGGACTATCCCGACTACTATAATTATAGGTTGGGTTAGTTGGCTATCCTGTAGGAAGCAATGTGATTGGTCGGAAGCGTTTCTGCTTGTAGCTGGCCCTAGCTTGTGTTTCGAAATACGTGGATTGTATTGTTCGAGGCCGTTCTGCTTTTAGCTATCTAGCTAAACTGAGCCTTTTAAGATCCTTTACAGTCATTCGTCACTATGCTATATTAGTCGCTTCTGATTGGTTGATTAATATCACTTTCACTTTATCTACGGTCGAGTCAGTTTATTTCAACGGAGGGCCATGCGTTAAGAGTTAACAGTACTCTAAAGTAGCATATTGGCGTAGGACTGTAAAGGATCTTATTACGCCTAAACTGATGCAGTGGGTAAACGTTCTGACAAGAGATGGCACTAAGGGTGTCACCGATAGTTTTAAGCGGCATTCTTGGAATTTGATACACAGTGGCGTGGGATATTAATATACTACGAATTAAATGGCTAGATTTGAAAACATGTTCAAATGGTTTTTGAACAACTATCGATACTTCAAAATATCGATAAATAAGTATCGATACCTCAAAATGTCGGTCACTAATAGTTCCAGAATCATGAGACATTTATAAAATAGCCAGCTGAAATGGGTTAGGCAAACTGCGCATGTGTTGTGAAAAAACTGCGCTTATACTGGCGAATTGATCAAGAAATGTCCAAAATAGACCGAAAATCATTGATTTTTCACTAGAAGGCATAATTGAATGTGTTTGCGTGGAGTGTAGTTTAAAAGGTGGAAATATAGTCAGTCATAATATCAATGTATCGACCGCCAAAGGGTGATAACATTCCGAAGATTGGAATTATTACTAGAGATTACTGTCCAATACATCCTACAACCCAGAAGTTAAAAAAACTGATTCTTACAGGTGACTTTAACATAGAAATTTTAAAACATAACAATGATAGAACTCAGGGATTTCTACAATTTTTAAGAGATTTCGGGATTTGGCATTAAGTCGGTCCTATTAGCGGGTAGTGAATATGTCAAAAAATATATTTGGTCTAGTTATATTTTTATGCATGCTCAACGCTTAGCAACTAACCAAACGACACAAAATCGATATAAAACAAAAAGTAATTTTATACCCAACAAAGTTGAATATAACAAAAAGGTAATTATTAGCATTTTAAGATACTTTACATGCGTAGGCGACTATGTGAAAATCGACCTCTCCTATTGGTCGATCTATCTCGTACTACAATATGTCTTCGTGATGCAATCAATTCGGCGCAAGAGCTCTCGTGGTCGAGAGGTTTAGATGGTTGGGCCTCATCTGGATGGCCAGGGTTCAAACCCCGTTGCTTTTTTTAATTTTTTTAAGATTATGTTTCTTAACAGTTTTTTTCTTGATTTTGGGTATGTATTGGGTTAGTTTGATATAGCACTTGGTTAGTTTCCTTTTCATGAGCTCCCATAGCGAGCGAAGCGAGCGGAAGGCCATGCGGATCGACCAATAGGAGAGGCCGATTTTTACATAGTCGCCTACGCCTGTAAAGGATCTTAGAATGCTAATTATTACTATTAGCGTGTGGAACTACCGTGTCACCGGTACGAGTATTTAGGAAACCTCCGCGCTAAGGTGAGTCCTCATGAGCACATTTGAAGCGGACTCAATTTGACAGCGCAATACGTTCGTTTAGGGGTAGAGATCCTGACCGACAGTTAACGTTTGACAGCTTTACAAGGCACTGTTTTAATTGCCAAATAAGTAACTACTTTTTACTGGTTGCTCGTCATATTCCAAGTTAATCTTAATGATGTATTCTTTATAGAGACATAAATAAACTCGTAAATAAATAAAATGAAAATATTGAAAATGAACTAACGAACCACAACAAGAAATCAACAAGACAGAAAACATTCAACATCCAACACTCAAGACTGCCACTGCCACTAGTGTCACTTGGAGCGCCGGCGCCGGGAGTAAGCCGAAAAGTAGAAACAAACTCAACTTTTCAGCGGATTGTTGTCGTAATCAGCGCGGATTAGTGGCAGCGAACTTTTGACAGATCACGTGATCATTTCAGCCAACCGCATTGTCGAATGCTAGTGCGCTGTGTGTTTAGTCACTCGACGATACTCCGACAGTATCATTTCATTCCTTCGCATATTTCACTTTTCGAATGGCCCTCCGCTCGCTACCGCTCGCTACGGGGGCTCAAGATAAGGAAACTAACCAGGTGCTAACCCAATCTAACCCAAGACATACCCAAAAACAAGAAAAAAACAGTTTAGAAATATAACCTTAAAAAAAATTTTTAAACACCGATGGGGTTTGAACTCGAGTCGCCGAAATGAAGGCTAATCATGCAAATCCCCAGACCACCAGGGCACATACAAACGATTAGTTGCATCACGAAGACATGACGCGCAGGTGCGCGCGCACGCATGGAATGAAATGATACTGTCACAGCATCCGCGAGTGTTTAGTCCGCTCATGAGGACTCACCGTTTCGAGACAAGCAGAAATGTGAATGCCTGATGCAGATGGTAAAGCTCTCGCATTTAGAGTTCGAAGTAATTGGTTCGACGTCCGGCGCTTGTAAGCTTTTTTTAAATTTTTTTGCATTAGTTAGTTTTTTAAGCATGCTTTGGGTTAGTTTTTGTTGGTTGCGCCCCGCAGCGAGCGGAGGGCATTGCATGAATACAAATACGTGAAGTAAAAAACATTGACGGGCGAGGCTAGTGTAACACACGTGCTTATCTAGTCAATCAGGCGGCGATATTTAACTGGGGTCCTGTAACGTGGAGGCTTCCTAAACACGTCGCCGGTACAGAGAGCCTTGATCCCGACTTCTGCCGAACATGGCGCTACATGTGACAAAAGTCTAGGGAACCTACTAATTTTTAGATGCGAAAGCTGCAGACATGCGTAATAGCGAAACAGGAATAGGTATTATTATGGCTTTGCATAACCCTCCGCTCGCTACGGGGGTGCAACCAACAAAAACTAACCTAAAACTACCTCAAAATTAAAAAAAAAAAATAAAGAAGACAACAGACTGATTCAATCAATCGAGACTTAAACACAATTCTTCAATGGGGATCCAACAATCTTGTAAGCTTCAATGCCAAGAAGACGCAGACTGATCTGTTCTCCGTTCTGCCGGAGAAAAGCTAAGGGAAATTACCTTGACATCAGGGAAAGATCCTTTCTCCATCGTCCAATATTTCGCTTCTTGGAATAACCGCGAACCGCAAGCACTAACTTTTCATGGGATGAGCATGTCCGAGGTCTCGCCAAGTGTGCCTCTCAAAAACTAGGTGTGCTTTTCCGTGCCAAAAAATACTTCAGCTCACATCAGCTGCTTACATCCTATAAAGCGCAAACGGAACCTACTCTGGAGTATTGTTCTCACATTTGGAGTTCTGCTCCCAAACATACTCTAGCGCTCTTAGACTCCATCCAGAACCGAGCTGTTAGACTTATTAACGATGAAACACTGACTCGTTCCCTTGACACCTTGGAACATAGGCGGATGGTGGGTGATCTCTCCCTTTTTTACCGATAGTATCACGGAGGGTGTTCGACCGAACTGACAACTCTGATTCCCTCCAGAGCCAGCTTTGTCCGTTCCACATGACGAGCTAGAAGCTCTCATCCATATGCTCTTCAACAGAGCAAACCCAGAACCAGCCTCTACCAAAATTCTTTATTCTGACGTGTGATGAGCATCTGGAACTTCTTACCTACCGAATTGTTCCCTGTTGGCTATAGTCTAAACATCTTTAAGAAAAGTGTCAGTCCATCGATATCTCTCCTCCTCGCCGTTTTCTACTTACAGGGCCCATTCGGGGTTGCAGGGGTGGACTGAAGCAAAAAGAAATAAAATAGTAACACACAAACATAACCTTAAAAAAATAAACAAAACACGTGTTGCAACCGACGTCGAATCCGCGGCGTGCGAATGACAAGCAGAGACTCTGACTATACCACCAGATGTGTTGAAAGCATTTTACTGGACAGTAAAGGCATGGGTAATTCTGATACATTCTGTCATTACGCATGTCCGCAGCTTTCGCATTGAAAAGTTAGTAGGTGCCCTAGATGCCCTTTTGAATGCATTGATTAATGTTTACATTTGTATTTCTACATTTTCACTTCATGCAGTGCCCTTCGCTCGCTTCGCTCGCTGTGAATAACTAACCCAAGGCATGTCAAAAAAATTAACTAATCCAATAAAAAAAATCCAAGCGCCAGGCGTCGAACCCATTACTTTGCGTTCTAGACGCGAGCCTCGCCACCTGAGCAAACCTCACAAATTCCTACTTTTCTCGAAAAATCTTATACTTTGACTATATAGTCTAAAGTCTTATGCAACCGCGTGAAGTGAAAAAATGTGTAAACAACATTGACAAGCGGAGTTCGCGATCAAGGTTCCCTGTACCGGCGAGACGCTAGTGCGTGTGGAAAGTTTTTGGGTCGTAATCTGAAGTTTTTCTTTGTGGGTTTTTCGGGAAAATAGATTTTCAATTTTCCAGTTACTCATGTCTCATCACGAATTAATTCGACCGGATGACTTTTTGTTTTCAAGATATTCATCTTCAGAGTCTAAAACCATGTCTTCACGATTAATGTGGCATTCTGGTAGGTGTTGAAATGCTCATCGTCTCAAATTAATAATTCAATTGGGTGACGTTTCGTATCCTCGTTTTAATCACTTTATACGTTTAAATAATAATTGATATAGTGCTTAAAATGGGTTGGTTTCAATAATTAAAAGAAGGGACGAACAGAAAAGGAAAAATTGGTTTTCAAATTCGAGGATGAATATCTCCAGAACGAAACGTCGCCCGATCGAGTTGAGTTCGGATCGAGATTCGGATTCGTAAGATACATCCCAAAATCTGCCATGATGCCAAATTTCGTTAAGATCGGCGATAGTTTCAGTAACTGGAAAATTGAAAATATATTTTTCCGGAAAAACCGACAAAAGAAACTTTGAACTTGTGTTCTACGACTTAAAAATAGGGGATAGGCCAAAAATCCGAAAAAACATTGAGGTAACCCGCCTATTTAAAATATTATTTCATTAGACGGTTTTGGGACACCCCATATATGTAAAGAAAGAAGGAGAAAATAAGTCATAAATTGAAGTCGGGTTTTGCGAGGTTTTTTTTTGGTAGAGATCCGAAAGCGTATCGCTCGAGAACGGGGATCGATAGTCAAAAGACGGCGCAGTGTACGGTTTATTTTTGGTGAATTGGTTTCCTTCTGTGTTGTAACATGTCATTAAAGGTCAGTAAAATGAAATTTATAATATTGCTATTAACATAATTTGCACAAGTATTTCTTTTATTCTCATGGATAGTTCATATTTGATGGCATAACATGTGTAGTTATTTAATGAAATTGTTTTACGCTGTGAATAACACTGCTTTAAATAAAAACAAAAGTGTATTGTTTGCTGTCTTTTCATGCTGGAATTTTAGTTTTAGTATGACTGTGATTGCAAGTAAGAGCTTTTGTGAAATTACTAACATTTTCCTACCCTGACGGGTGAATATCCTAGTTATAAATGAAATGATCATTCTAGAGATATTGGCCCAAATTACAACTGAATTGCTGAGTAGCTTCCGTAATCCAGGGCCTCAGTACCCGCCAGCGGCATCTGGCTAACTAACACCATTAGTCGGTAGTGTAGTGGTTATCGCATCCGCCTCATATGCGGGAGACTCGTGTTCGATTCCCGGCCGGAGAGCTATCTCTTCAGTTTTAAATGTACTATTACGAGTGTGGAACTACGAATTGCGACGCGGGAGACAGAAATTTAACTAATTATTATACTAATAAAAGTTATACAGCATATTCGATTTAGGAATTTAGGTCGAGGGTTTCTCTGCCGCACTCTTTCCCCTCGTGAGTTCCAAGCTGAGTCCGGCACGTTTTTCTCTAATAATTTGGCACGTTTTCTCTAATAAATTAGGTGTATTAGGAATCTGTGGTTTAATTTACATGACGCACTTTTCCCTAATTGTGTTATAGTCGAAAGCATTCTGAGTAAAATTGTGCAAGATATAATAATAACACAACGTAGGTATTGGTTTTCTTTTTAATCTATTTTGACGGTCATTGGCAAAATAAAGACAAATCACAACTTATCTCATTCAACTATGTTGAACGGACCCGGACATGTTATACTACACATGCTAATACCAATAATTACCAACAAAAATGTATGAAACCATTTCTATATTATCAGATGAAAAAAAAGGAAAAACCGGCAATAGTGCCTGATGGGTACAAACAATTTTTTTTTAATTTATTCTGACCACAAAGGTGGGGGTAGCAATTAACAGTATAACTGTATTAAGATAGGGTGGTGGGGGTTTACACAGAGGTTATGAATTGAAAAAGGTAGATAGGTTAGTTATTACGTACTTTAATAATGTTATTATGCATTGCATTTGATACAAAT
>MU182157.1:0-27633 GCA_016904865.1 Pissodes strobi
GAGAGTTGCGCAGCGAGCAATGGAACGATCTATGTTGGAAATCACAATAAGAGATAAAGTCCCAACCGAACAAGTTCGACAGAGAACTGGAGTCACGGATGCGATGGAGCGAATAGCGTGCTTGAAGTGGAATTGGGCAGAACACGTTACAAGAATGAACAACGAAAGATGGACCAAAAGAATTATGGAATGGCGCCCCAGAGATAACGCCCTAAGAAATAGAAGACGTCCTCGAACCAGATGAACGGACGATATAAAGCGTATTTCTACAAATTAGATTCAGGATGCTCAGAACCGATATAAGTGAAAAATATTGTTCAGCAGTGAACGAGACAGACTGCATGATGATGATGATGATGACTTTCTTTTACAACGAAATATGGAATATTACATTATTTTAAAGGGGAACCGTTGCAGGACGTGTTTACTACCACTGCTATTTTTATTAGCTCTATTGCTATTCCTGCATGAACTAGATTTACTAGTATTTCCTTCAATTTCGACGTCATCAATTTGTTTTTGGAAATTTTAGTTCCTCTGTAAATGCTAATTCTACTAATATACGCTTTTCTCGTAGAAAATGAAAAATATTTTGTATCTTGGAACAAAGATTGTTGATAAAAAAAACTGTTACCATTTTTTCTATGAGTGATGGATCCACTATTTTGACCATCTATTTTCGTAACCGTCAAGTTTTCATGAGGTCTGGACATGGTATTTTTTTGTTTAGCAGGTTTATATCGTCCTGTATTGCTATTGATTTACTGCACGCACTGGTGAATGGCTAGAGTGATATTTAGTCTAACACTGCGCTTTGGAACTTTAGCGCTTCTGTCTGTAATCACTACTTGTAAATAATGAACAAGGCAGCTGAAATTTTCAAGGCCTTATTCATTGCAGCCTTTTATCATATCTGCTCCTTCATTTCTAACCAACATGTGAACGAGTGATTTTGAGATATTCCATGAACTAAACATAGATTCAATTGGATTTCTATTTGTCATTATAAACCTTACAGCTGTGGTCGAAGAGCTTTATTTAAGTATCATTGTTATAAGTTATTGGGTTGTTTTTTTTATCTTTTTGGAGTTTTTAGAATACGCTTTACATTTACAACTTAATATTCATAAAACCCGCTTTTCTTGAAGAAGCAATATGATGCAACCACTCACTTGCAACATTTAGCTATAAATAAGAATTATGCCAATATAAACGCAATGATTAGATACCACGTAATGTTTAGATTAACTGTATTGTGTCTCTCGCTTTGTCGAATACAAGTGAAATCAATTAGCAAACTTTTACTTCCATTAAGATCCTTAGATAAGCGCATAAGGACAATCGTAATTTGGCGCCATTACATTGATTTGGTAAAGTGACAACGTATTCTTAATATCAAAATGTCTCGTCGTATCTGTAATATACACTCTTTAACACTTAGGTAACTATACTTTAACGAAATAATACATAATATTCACTGTTGTTTTCGCAGAGCTCTTGCTGTCGCACACGTCTCTCTTTGACTGACTCGTCACGTCATCGATCGATGCGGTAACAAATGCCTGGTTTATTTATTGGTTTATGTAATATACATTATGTCACATCTCTTTCTTCTTTTTAAACACTAAGTAACATAACCCTAAACTTAACAGTTCGTCAAAATTCTTAATCAACGTTATTTCAATTTAAATATTAGGATATACAAAATGATATGTAATATGATATATATGTAAAGTAACTAAACTAAGATTATACGAGTACCTATATAAATGATTTAATATAATATGATATAGATTTTTAAAGTAACTAAAATTAAATGAAGTATTATTGTAGCTAGACTGGTTATAATTCGTACCCCTGCAATTTAAATAAGAATTACCAGGGACATTACAGAGAAACAGTGTTCCTTTCCTTTTTCCTTTTCAATTTGGTCTCTCTCTTTTGCCTCTTGATCAGTCACGAAGATTTCCGAATGAGTGGCACTGGGGACTTTATCTCTAAATTGCCTTCTTAGAAAGAGGTCACTTGGAGTTCTTCCTGTCACGGTATGTGGAGTACTATTATACATTATTTGATAGCCGTACAAGTCTTGTTGCCAATTACTTTTTAGTGCCTGACTAATTTTCAATCTTTTTAAAATAGCTCTATTTTGTCGTTCGACCTCGCCGTTCATTTGTGGCCAGTATGGTACAGTATGGTAAAGTTTGATGCCGTTTTCGTTGCAGAAAGTCTTCATTTATTCGCTAATGAATTGTCTTTCATTATCAGCGGTAATTGAAACCGGAAATCCAATTCGAGAGAATATCTCTCTAAGAATCTTAATTGTATTTGCTGATGTTATATTTTTCGTTATTTTAATCTCTTTGTATCTGCTAAAATAATCAATGATTACAAAAAGGTAATCACCACTAGGTAGTGGCCCCATAAAATCGATAGCTACGTCTATCCATGGTCCTGAGGGCATTTCTCTTCTTTTCATAGGATGGGGTGCAGATGAGGCAGAAACTAAAGTACAACCCTTACAAGATTTGATTCCTTTTTCTGCGTGTTCATCAATTTTTGGCCACCATACTTTGGTGCGAAGTCTGCATTTCATTGATACCATTCCTGGATGTCCCTCATGTGCAGCATCTAGTACGCGTTGCCTAAGCTTTATGGGTATAACAATCCTACGTCCTCTTAATATAATTCCATCATTGAAACAAAATTCTTCTTGGAATATTCTGCAATGTTTCACCGGATCTTGCCATTTATTGTTTTGTATTCCTTCTTTCAGTTTTAAAATTTCATCATCATTTCCTGAAGCTTCTTTGATTTCTTTTAGAGTCACAGCTACAGGTCGGGCATATTCTATTATTTGTTGCACATAGTCATGATCAATAAATTTCATGTGTAAATGAGATTGGCATAATCTTGATAGGCAATATTTGATTTTCCAGGCTGATAAACTATTTTGAATGTAAAGGATTGCAGTCTCAAAACCCATCTTTCTATTCGCGCACATGGACGTGATCTTGGTCCAAATATAGCTTCTAATGGCTTGTGATCTGTGACAAGCTCAAATACTTTACCAAAAAGATAAATCTGAAAATGTTCTACCGCCCAAACTAGTGCTAGTGCTTCTTTCTCTGTCTGACAATATCGTTTTTCTACATCTGTTAAACTCTTATTTCCAAATGCTATTATTCTGGGTCCTTTTCCTCCAATTTGAATAAGAACAGCTCCTAATCCTACTGGACTAGCGTCGGCTACAACTTGAATTTTATGGCCTGGATCGTATACACGAAATACATTACTTATTTTTGATAGAGCTTCTTTTAACTTTTTAAAACCTTCATTCTGTTCGTTTCCCCCAGTATTTATCAATATTTGAGTGTTTTGGCGGCCTAAGTCTTAGTAATTATCTTAATGGCTCGGTCAACGTTGCTAAATTGGGAACCCATTTACCGATAAAATTAATCAGCCCAAGAAAACTATGGATGTCGTTAATGTTTGAGGGTCTTCTAAACATTTTTATACTATCTATATATGAATCTAACGGTCTGATACCATTTTCTGAAAGTGTGTGGCCTAGATATTTAATTTCCGTCACTCTAAAAGTGCATTTTTCTTCGTTAAGTAAAACATTATATTCTTGTAATGTATTTCGTGTATATTGAACTCGTTTGTCATGCTCTTCCCTAGTTTTTCCAAATATGAGTATGTCGTCAATAAAATTCAAGGTTGCCTCACATGGTAGTAGAATTTTTTCCATAGTTTTTTGAAAAATTTCTGGAGCGGCGTTTATTCCAAATAGAAGTCTCTTGTATCTGTAGAGTCCTCTACTGCTAATGAATGTTGTAATATACCGGGATTTAGCAGAAATGTCTATTTGGTGAAAAGCATTTTTTATGTCTAGCAAAGAAAAATACTTAGCTGTGCGTAAATGTGGCAAAAGAGAGTTCATTGTTGGAAGAGGATGATTTTCTCTTAAAATGGCCAAATTTGCTCTTCTCA
The DNA here is from genome assembly GCA_016904865.1 of Pissodes strobi. Classification (NCBI taxonomy): domain Eukaryota; kingdom Metazoa; phylum Arthropoda; class Insecta; order Coleoptera; family Curculionidae; genus Pissodes; species Pissodes strobi. The sequence continues at coordinate 3,997 of MU182157.1, forward strand.
TATCAATACAAATTCTTACATCTCCATTTTCTTTAAGCACGGGTACCATGGGTGATACCCACTCCGATGGCCCTTTTACCTCCTCAATAATATCTAAAGCAAGCAATTCATCTAATTTTTTGGTAATTTTTGACTCTAAAGGAATGGGAATCCTTCTATAGGGTTGGCTTACTGGAGTAATTGTTTTCTCTATGGGAATATCAACGGTTACATTTTTTATTTTGGGAAATGATGCTACATTTACATTGCGTATATCTAACCCTATCTTAAGAACATTTAATGCTATTGCAGTATCTTTCCCTAATAAATTTTTCTTGCCATCCTTTACAACATAAAAAGTTTCCAATTCTTGAATATTTAAAATTTTTATGATACTGTCAAAACAACCTAAAATTTGTAAAGGGTCTTTGGAACCATAAGCAAAAAGAACGTTATTTGGGTTTTTTACCTGATTAAAAACTTTGACATTTGACTTCTTTAAATTCTCCCAAGTTTTGTCAGAGATTATGTTACATTTACTACCAGAATCTATTAACATGGTTATAAATACACCCCCTACCTCGCATTCCACTTTGTCCTCATTGTTGTCCAGATGGAACACATGTTCCTCTTCGGTTTCGACGTATCTAACGTTACCACTTGTGTTTGATTTTGATTGTTTAAATCTCTTAGCAGACATTGGATGCTGGTTTTTATTTTTGCTTGTAAAATTCCGATTTTGGAAGCAACATCTCGCGTAGTAACCAAGTTTTTTGCAATTATGGCAAACCACATTTTTCGCCTGGCATTCATGTTCTTTACCATTGTCTGGGTTATCTAGTCCACAACGAGAGCATTTTTGTTTTTGTCTAAAAATGGATGTAATTTTATTTTCTTTCATTTCACTTCCTATTTAAAGCTTATTGTAAGTGCATATTTACTTTTTATTATTCCTAGTAATAATAGTGTTGATAATGCCACTTGTTGAAGGCTTTTCATTAAACTCTGACATCTGTCTCTCAATCATTTCCAGCGAGTTAGCCTCCGCAATTATGACATTTAGATTTGCTGCGTCTCCCATGGCCAAACTTTTCTTCCTTAGGTCCATTGACAAACATTTTTCCGTTATTTGATCAACAAGTTGTTCCTCCAAACATGTCGAAAATTGGCATTTTGCTGCCTGGTGGCGAAGTCTTACGAGAAATTTTTCAAATTTCTCGCCGTTTTCTTGTTTGAGAAGTCTAAACAAATGTTTCTCATATACCTACAACAATATAACGATAATGTATTATTATATAATTATTATATCATTTATGTATTCCTCTATTTATTTTACCTTGCTTTCTTTACGCGGAAAGTATTCGTCCAATTTCTGTATAGCGATAGTGTAGCTGTTATCAGTATCGGTTACGTCTGCTCCCGGTAAATTATAAAAAATTTCTTGCAATACAATTCCTCCAAAATGTAATAATATTGCTTTTCTTTTATCAGAACTTTCAATGTTTGTGGCAGTCAGATAAATTTGTAAAGTTCTCTTCCATTTTTGTCAACGCAGACCTACTGAACTTGGATCTCCATCACAGTCAAAATTTTCTAAAGATGGAATAGCAATATTCGAAATTTTCCTAAAATATCAGTTTTTTATCATAATAATCACTTCAACTCAAATTGAAAAATAATTAGTTCAAAATTCAAATCTTAAATTCTTCATATTTTATTATTACATAGGTATAATAAATAATATATTATTTCGCTCTACACCAAAAGTTATTTCCCCTTACGATGCTGTGTTTATATTAACATTCTTTAAAATATTTGGTCAATGGTTATTCAATTATGAGATAAAGAATGACGAATCCAAACATGACAAAGCATTGGGAGCTTATATAAGATAGATAGATAAATAGTGAGGTTTTCGTCGTTTTGACCGAAACACCCGGAATAATTGTATTACTATTCTTATATAACATTTCGTTAATAGAATATTTTAAATTAATTAGTGGAGTGAATTATCTATCCATCGTTCCCTTACATATATCTTGTGCTACAAATATTTTATACTCTTTTGCCCTTTTTCCATTAGAAAGACCGGCTATTTTCAACTTTGTTTTTCTAGCCCTTTTCCATATAGGAAAACCGGCAGCCCTTTTCCATGTAGGAAAACCGGCGATTTGTTTTGAACTACTACTAAATCAAAGTATTGTTTTCTCAAATTGATATTTTATACTTCTTACTTCAAAATAATATTCTTTTATCCTCGTCGCCAATTGTAATATACACTCTTTATCACTTAGGTAACTCAGTAGCGTGCCGTATAGGGGGCCAGGGGGGGGGGGGAAAACACCCCCCCCCCCCCCCCGCCCTCTGTCTAACCCGCCTCAGCCACCTAATGCAAACTGCAAATAGCTCATCATTCGGCGCCCTCGAAATAGCTCGCCGCCCCTCCCGCCCTTATACCCACGGCACGTTACTGAGGTAACTATACTTTAACGAAATTATACACAATATTCACTGTTGTTTTCTCAGAGCTCTTGCTGTCGCACACGTCTCTCTTTGACTCACTGACTCGTCATCGATCGATGCAGTAACAAATGCCTGGTTTATTTATTTGATTTATGTAATATACATTATGTCGCAGTATCTAATTTTGTAAGTAGCACCAGAAAAAAAAAGAATCAGTCAGCTTTTATTTGATTTTGATCCCTGTTCTTGAAGTTATAAGCATGTACGAGTGTAATCGAATAATGAATGAAAATTCTAACTTTTAAACACACATTAATCTTTAAACTTAAGTTAGTTATCTATTACCTCGAATACTAGCAGAAAAATTGCAAAAAGCGTATAAATACAAATTAAATTTTGGGTGCGTATGACAAAAAATAGTGTTTGTCACACGTACCTAAATGAAGTTTTTCAGGACTCATCTGCTATTCCGGACTCGGCTAATGCCTCGTCCGGAAACAGCAATGATTCGTCCTGAAAAACTCCATTTTAGGTACTTGTAACAAAAATAACTATTGCGTTAAATCTATAAATAATAATGGTTTCGAAAAGCAAAACATTTTGATTTATCACTAAATGTTCATGTCATACCATTCGTGGTAAATATTTTTTAGAGGGTATACTTTGACATTTTTGCATCAATATTATCTGAAAATATCACTCGATCAAATTTGATTTAAAAAGTACTGGTCCCGACAGCGAATGTCGGAGTATTTTAAACGCAATTTAGTTTCATGAATTTCTGCAACAATATTGACATTGAAACAAAAATATCAAATAATATTCATCACTTCACTTATAAAGAATGAATAGTTAAAATTAGAAATATTTATAAAGTAATAAAAAAAATTATGGGCCTCACCTTTATACGCACACAACTGAAGTGAAACTTTTGAAAGGGATATTAGGAATTGAGTATTTATTTTTTTAAGCCTTTTTCCCTCAACCTTTGCCCCCGGTTTAGACACTTTTTTTATTTTTTTTTGCTTTTTAAAATCATAAAGCATTTTGTTTTCTTTCCATATTTGCCATCCCCGACCTCGTAGCTCAAATCATTCGCCTTTTTTCGCCGGAAACCACGTTTCTTTATCTTTTTCTTTATTATTTTTTTGTCTTATTTCGTTTTATAATGCTGTTATTAACTTTGCGAAAAATGTTTTACGTTTTCTGGGTATATTCCCACCCCTCCACTGATAACCCCAAGAACCGGGGTCATTGCTTGTCAGATTTTCGATCCGAGGCTCCGTTGCAGAGATATCGACAAAAAACAGTTTTTCTCCCTTAAATTAGAGCCGTGATCCCCCATATGGTCAAAGGTAGCCCCCCATGAGGCGCACCTACCACAAAAATTTCGACCCCATAGCTCTTCCCGTTCTTCCAAAATTAATTAGCGTAGAAGCGGAGGCGTACGGAACCCAGTTTTCGTCCAGGATCCTCATTTTACCCCGGGTACATGTCCTGAAAATTTCAGCCTTCTAGCTATACTGGAACATGCTTCACTAAAGTATTTCACTTTGATTTCGTTTCATTTGATTTTCATTTCTTTGGACTTACCCTCGCTTAATAAGTTTCGCTTCAAAAATAATTTTAGTCTACGGTTAGAAGGATGGATAATCACGAAAAAAAAACATTTCTTTGGGTTGGTTATAACACAGCTCAGTCAACTGAGATGGATGCACTGAGAAGATTGGATTGAAATAGTGAGAAATGAGGAAATGCGTCAGCACATATAATCGTGAAGAACATTATAATTTTGGACCGGATTAAAAAAAAAACAATTGAGTGAGAGTTTCTGTAAAGTCATGAGTATGAGAAACTTAGAGCAATAGGAAGGCCAAAGAAAATGATATTTAAATATCGGGCAACGTCGTCGTACATATCAAATCTTAAATTAAAAGGATAGTTTAATATTAAATACAATATGCAAAAGATCAAGACAAATAGGGTAATAAACAATGATTATGAAATACATGTTATAATTGCCACACTATACCTGACCTTGCAGTATGACGTCAAATAATTAGCTAGCACGCAATTGTGCTTGTTTACATAATTCCCGTTATGTATTACGTTACCTGTATTCTCTGTATATCTAAAGAAGTACAAAATCTTACTTAATAACCTTATATAACGCATTTATTTAATTGAAGACGTAAATAAAGTTAAATACATTGCATAAATGTATTTGCTCTAAGCGAATTCACTGACCTTTCATATATGTACAAGTGTTAACTAAATTTTTCTCAAGGATTTTCTTTAGCATGTATAATCCTTAAAATTACCGTGTCGCATATCATTTACCAAATGACAGCAGCGAACAAGGTAAAATATCGCACAAGGTATAAGGAACATATTTCAGTTGATAATTTGTTTTAACTTTTTTGTTCATCAGTTTAAACCGGGAAGTAAAGCGAGGATTTATCTCCGTTCAGTTTATTCCTAATGTTAATCCTTAGTCTTTCTTTGTGCTCCGGTTATTATTTAGAAAGCCGAATAGCGAAGCTACAGCAAGCGGTTTCAAAATGCTTTCGATTTTCCTTTTAGGCCTTGAAAACGGTGTGCAAAATCCGCTAGATCGCAAAGATGCTTTGACTCGTCGCCCTCTCGATTTTGATGCTGAAGAAGAGGCAAGGAAACACGAAACTTCTAAGTGGCTAGAGCATCACTTTGGTTCAGAATCTAGATCTTCAAATTCTACATTGGACGATGAAGAACACCCCCCGAAGACTAGTTTCTTTAACGTTACTATTAAGAGCCAGCCTACTCGGAATGAAAATTTGCAGCGGACCTATGTTACTACCGTAAATAGCTCCACACCTCGGGTTTATAGTCCTATTGAGCCAGAACGAGATAGAAATCACTCTGGGTACTATAAAGGTAATTTCTAAAAGTTTCCTTTATAGCTTCTGACTTTATATTGTCTATCCCTTTTCTATTTTAGCATCTTTTTCTTGCATGTTAACATTCTTCTAATGCCTCCTTGCTTTAAATCATACCATAATCGCGAGGACTTTGACTATAGCTAAATGCCTCATTCCATGCCTATGAATTTATACAAATCAGTTGTAATATTTCGGGTGACATGTGAATGTTTTCACTATAGGTATATTAAAACTTTTACTATAGAAAAAAAAAATAGGAACAAAAATACAAAACCGTATCACAGATTTAAGAGAATTAAACTGAGTGTCACTGGAAAGTTTCAAATTTAATTTAATTTCCGAAAACTAGTAAGAAAAGTGCTCCTTTAGCGCAAGTGGCAGAAGAGAAATAGAACTTGATTTTTCGAAGCACTCCCAATCGACTGATGATTGCGGGAAAACAAGTCCCTTGAACCATTTTTGGATTTGGTCGATACCTCATTTGATCTGAGAAATATGGTTTCTTTAAACACCCAAATGAGACGAAAATAAACACCCAGCAGCGTAGCAGTATTGCATGTAAATGTCCTGTTGTTACTTGTACATACTATACCCAGCAGCGTGAAAAGTATTGAACATTTGAAACACTTCTTGCTAATTTTCACACAAGTGTGTGAATTATATTTATATATTATGAATACTGTGCTACCACCATATATTAATAATAAACCCACTTCAGTAACACAAAATAAGTTTATTATACAATAGTAATAATTATCAAAAATAACAATATAAACTTGACTCTCACACGTCGATCGTACACACACTCATCATTCGCATCGGCCGACTTTGTTACGTAATGATTGATCCTAGATGCGTTGCCACAATCCCTCCATCTTTTTCAGCTTCAGCGGGGGTAGCTTCTCCGATGCTGTTGGTTCCGTATCCGGCCCGGTTGGTTCGTCGGTTGGTAGATCCGTTGGTAGAGGGGTGGGATTCGACGATCCGGTTATTATATCTGGCTGTGTTTTATCGTGTTTATCTTCCATTGTTGGTTTTGGTAATTTCTTTAAACGACTTACATGTCGTTTTAGGGTTTGACCACCTTGTCCCGACAATGTAGCCTCGTTTCCTTTTCTTTCGATTACAGTGAACTCCTCATTATTGAAACGGGTAATGAGTTTATGTGGGATTACCATGTTCTGAACTAAGACTTTATTTCCCTCTCTTATGTCCATTATTTTCGCGTGTCTAGCCTTGTCTTCTTTCTCTCTGCCTTTGTTTTTATTCACCAAGTCATTATCGTAGGCTTCTCCGTCCCATGGTTCGCTAACTAAATCTGCCACTGATGGAAGTTTATCGCGAATGATCCTGTTAAATAATAATTCTGAAGGTGCTTTGCCCGTAGTCCCATGAGGTGTAACATTATACATCATTGTAAACTTCTATAGCTCAGTTTTATAATTTAACTTGTTTGTGTGCGAACGTTTCAAATTAGATCTATTCATGTTTTCAACTTCTCCGTTCGCCTGAGGCCAATATGGAGTTGTATGTATCAAATCTATGTTGTTATGAAAACAAAAATTCTTAAACTCTTGACTAGTGAATTGTGCTCCATTGTCCGCTCTTATCGATCTGGGTATTCCTAACCGGGAAAATATTTCTGACAAATGGTTGATGATAACAGAAGAAGTTGTACTTTTGAGAAAAATTATTTCTTGATATCTTGAATAGTAGTCCACAATAAACAATAACCAATAGCTGTTCGTGATTCGGCTAAGGTCCCATGAGGTCTATTGCCACGCATTGCCACGGTCCCTCTGGGAATTTATGCCTTGTCATCGGTGGCGGCTTATCTGGTAAGCTAACTAGCAAACAATCTCGACAATTTTTGACAAATTTTTCGACGGCTTTGTCTATGAGAGGCCACCACACTTTGGCTCTTAGTCTCCTTTTCATGACTGTCTGCCCTGGGTGACCTTCATGTGCCAGCTCTAGTACCTGTTCTCTTAAGGATTCAGGTATGAATAACCTATTTCCTTGTAAAATGACGTGTCCCACTGTCGTTAATTCAACACGGAATGGATAGAAAATATTTTTGTCTGTAGGCTCCCAACAATCCTTGTTTATTTTGTTTGCTGCTTCGGTTATTTGGCCATCAAGCTGACTTTCCGCTACTACCTGAGATATTTTTATCACTCGTGGTGAATGCCTCTTTAACACAGTGAAAACATGATGTTCATTTTCTTTATCGAATGGCGGTTCGTTTTTTATCTGGCATAGTCTGGATAATGAATCGGATAAGTTTTGTTTTCCTGATTGGTACACAATTTTGAATTTAAATGAGTGCAGTCTAAGGACCCATCTTTCGATTCTGGCTGGGGGCTTAGACGATGGTTTGAATATAGCCTCTAACGATTTATGGTCTGTTACTAGTTCGAATTCCAAACCTGATAGATAATAGTAGAAACGCTCTACTGTCCAGACAAGGGCTAGGCTTTCTTTCTCTGTTTGAGAATACCTCCTTTCCACAGGAGAGAGACTTTTGCTGGCGAAAGATATTACTTGTGGCATATTTTCTTTATTGAATTGGAGTAAGACTGCTCCTAATGCAACCGGACTAGCATCGGCTACTAGTCGCGTTCTTAATTTGGGATCGAAATAGGACAACGTTGCGAGACTTGCTAGTGAGTGTTTGATTTTTTCGAAACTCTCCTGCTGGGTTTCTGACCAATCAAACCTCTGATTTTCTCTAGTTAACTGTCGAAGGGGCTCTGTTGTGGTGCCCAGATCTGGTATAAATTTCCCAAGGTAAGTGACGAGTCCTAGGAAACTTCATGTTTCCTCCTTTGTTCTCGGTGGCCGAAAGTCCAAAACAGTTTTTATTTTCGTCTGATCTGCTTTAATCCCATTGTTGGAGAGCTTATGACCCAGGAAGCAAAGCTCCTGTACTTTCTTGACACACTTTGCTTCGTTTAATAGCACATTTTTTGATGACAATACCTCCAATACCTTTTTTAGGCAAATATCTTGTTCAACTTCTGTACTACCATAAATAATCACATCGTCTAAGTAATTGAGACAGTTTCTACATGAAGAGAGTATTTCTTCAAATATTCGTTGAAAAATTTCCGGTGCTGAATTTACACCAAACATAAATCGTTTATAGCGAAACATGCCTTTGTGACTTATGACTTATAGGCATTTGTTAAATCTAGTCGTGAGAAGCATTTGGCATCTCTTAGCTTAGTCATAAAGGATTCAAACGTAGGTAGAGGATAGTTTTCTCTTATAATCACTTCATTCACTCGCCGCATGTCTACACAGATGCGTATAGCATCATTCGGCTTAAAGATGACAACTATCGGTGAGATCCGTGCACTTGGTTTAGTCACTTTCTCTATTATATCAGAGAGCAATGCTTCTTCGAGCTTCCTCTCGACTTGTTTTTCCACTGTAATGGGTACTCTTCTTACCGGTTGCCGTACCGGTTTCACATAGGGGTCAATTGTCAGTTTAATTTTAATGTCTTTAATTTTAGGAAATGGTTTCATCTTCTGGATTTGATGCCTACGCCCAATTTCAATATGCCCAACTGTTTAGCAGTATCCTTTCCTAATATGGAGATGTCACCTTGATCTATGACATAGAAAGATGTTATGATTTCCTCGCCTGCTTGCAATGCGATTGTTGACTGGAATGTATGACGTACATCTAATGGTTTTCCTGATGCATATCCTTTCAGCTTATGTTGAGGTTGTGAGTCAACATCCCACAACATAGCATTTTCTCCCGTAAGAATCCTCCAGTCATCTCCTTTCACAATATTAACTTTGGATCCCGAGTCTATTAATATGGTTAATGGTACCCCGCCTACGTTGCACTCTATGAGATCATCGTCGTTTTCCTCTTTGCATTGTTCGGAAATCTTGAAACATTCAAAATCTCGAATGGATTCGGTTTGCTCCATTTCTTCATTCGCACCCTCAATAAAATTGATTCTAGATCCTGGTCTCTTGCGTTTGTTATGTGGCTCGTATGTAGGTGTCATATTATTACTGAAGCGTTTTGTTCCTAATCTCGTTTTGCACATGAATGCATAATGGCCAATAAATCCACATTTGTGACATTTGGTGTCAACAGCAGGACAGTTTCTATCTGAATGACGGAATTTTCCACATCTTGTGCACTGATTGGAATTGCCTTTGCTGCTAGATTGAATTTTATTGCAAATGACGTACTAGGTTCGGCAGTAGCAGAATCTATAGCTTTCGATTGATTTCCAATTTGCTCATGTACCTGGCATAATTCTAGGATCGCATTCAACGATCTTTCTTTTTTTAGCAATTTCTTTTTCAATTCCATAGGAGCCCAGCTATCGACGATCTTATCTTTGACATTAATTTCCAGCGCTTCTTGAGCAGAATTTCCAAACGAGCATTTAGTGGCCTGGTGTCTTACTCTTAAAACGAATTTATTAAAGCTTTCGCTCTGCTCTGGTTTGAGGCTTCGGAGCAGGTGGCGTTAAAAAGTGGAATTTTGTTTGGGTGAAAAATATCCCGTAAGCTTTTCAATCAAGATTTAGAGACATCATTATTTTCCTCTGCGTTGAATGTTTCGATGGCCCCTGGGATATTATATGCTACTTCTTGCATCTGGGATCCTCCGAGATGCAAAAGTTTATTTCTCTTCTTTGCGGAGTCTGTAATATCTTCGGAGGCCTGATATAACTCCAGAGATCGTAACCATTTTTCCCATTCCCCTCTAATCAAAGCTTTATCTATGTTATCGCATAGGAATGGTCTAATGTTGCTTTCAGACATGATTGATCTGAAAACTAAATTCATCATTCGAAAATATTTCAGAAAATTAAGTTAAACTACCTTGCGATAACACAGCCCAACCAAAATTCTAGGGAAGAACGAAAGCAATCGCCAAGCAATGCACGAAGTTGATTATGCTAAGTGAGTTGACTGCTTGTTTGTTTTTATTTATTTTTTTTAACGGTCAATAAATTAATATCTTTCCAGAACAGATAGGTTAAATTAATCTAAATCTATTATTAATATTATTTTTCCTCAAATATTAACGCCAAACAAAAAAACTGTGGATTAAATTCTCTTATAGGTACATTTTTGTTATTACTGTCTATATAAGTTTTATTTTTCTTCACTTACCAATTTGTCACGGGCGATGTTATGATCTTAACCATACAGTCGCGTTTTTCTGCTTGTCTACTCCAAGCTTTTGGTCTGGAACTGCTCTAATCATAGGGTAACAGCTCTTTTGTTTTAAACTGCCCTTTAATTAGGGTATCAGTAAAACACTCATAAATACATACGGCAAAACTATTCCTATGTTACACTATTTTCTAGATATAATATCTACTCACCTGTCTTTTTTTTTAGCACGCGTAAGTAGGTATACCACTTCTCGTCGCCAATTGTGCTATCACCATATATTAATAATAAACACACTTCAGTAATACAAAATAAGTTTATTATACAATACTAATAATTATCGAAAATAACAATATAAACTTGACTCTCATACGTCGATCGTACACACACTGAATCATTCGCATCGGTCGACTTTGTTACGTAAGGATTAATCCTCGATGCATTGCCACAAATACCATAGTCTGTTAGCATTTACAAATAATCTGTATTTTACAAAAAATTGATCCAAAATAGATTATTAAATTGACTAAAAAATACCAGCCCAAATGTAAAATGAAATTTAAGCATTAGTTCAAAATGGGAATTTATATAATAATGGAGCTCAAGCCTGAGTAAGGACTCCTCATTCTCGCATTAGGTCTTATACTCAGGATCACATATTGCCACACAGTTCTCTTCCAATCACGCACAAGCACATTCACCAACTCTTCCCGAAAATTGCAAACTCATTGCCTTCTCGACCCAAACACACTTTTATATCGTTTCATACACATGCTTCGGCGATCATTTCAATGTTTTGCTTCCTGGTTCTGAACATATAAACTTCTAGCAAAAAATAACGCATCACCATAAATCTGTCATTTGATTTGATGCTACTTTTATTCTGAGCCTATGGTCCGATTTGCGTAATCTTTTTGAAGATTTGTTCCTTGAAAATTATATTACAAAAGCTGGCTTGTTTGGGTTTGTAGATAAACAGGCTTTGCCCCTCTCTGACGTTAATAAATTTTTTGGTTTATAGTTACATTTCTCAATTAAAATTACTGATTCAAATCTGTGTGACATCTGCTTGTTAACATAACATAACATAAACTTAGTTGAACATGTAATGCCGCTTGTTGCTTTTCTGGAACACAATTGCTAATAAATGCTGAAAAATACTCGTCCCCACAGGGCTAGATAGGTTATCGACTAATCTGCTGATGGCAGTCCCGATTCAAATCCCATAGAGTATTTATGGCTTGCTATTAAAATAAACGTTTCAAGTGGTACACGTTTACCTATGGAAACAGTAGTTGCAGAATGGAAAAGCTTTATCCAGGATATTACAGAACATTAAATCTCTAGCATGCCAAGGCGCATGAATGAAATCGTTTGAAGTAGGGCAATATATGCACGAATCCACTAATTATATAATTTTTTTATTCGTCCATTCAGATGCTGAAATTAAAATAAGCTTAATAAAATAGTACATGTATCAAAGGCGTAATTTATTAATAAAACCATGCTGAACTCCTATAACAACAAAAGACAATGAAACGAATCAAAAATGGGAATCTTAATGAAAGATGAGTCTACACTCTATAGTCTAAATTATTGAATATGTTATATGTTGTTTTCAATAATAACCAGCACAATGAAATTCTCACGAAATACACTTTTAATACGAACTACTATCCAGTTCAGGAAAAATGCAGCATCATATACATTTACGGCATTTAGTTTCACCGATCACCGATGTTGTTTCATTTCTAACCATTCACCCCACACACTTACACCACCTTCCAATACTAATTCGAATTGTACAACATAAACGTTGATTCATCCACAAACAGACACCTACTCTATTTCCTATTTATCGGTTTCTGGTTCTTCTGGCTGCTCTGAGGAGATTGACGCAGCTCGAATACCATGCCCTTGAAGACGAGTCGACTTTTTGAATTGGGGACTTTGGGTCCGGTCTTTGTTACTTGGTGTGTATTTAGGATTCTCCGACGATTGACAGCGTATACAATTCTGTTATCGTCACAACTGTTTAAAGTCCTGCGATGTTCACCTCGGTCTCGAAAAGACAGTTCTCAGTTTTATTGAATCGATAATAATTCTGGTCTGTAGATTGTCCTTACAGATTTATTATTAAAATTTTCCAAAATCCTATTAAGAATAGCCTATAAAATTAAACATGATTATTAAACGATGGAAAACTAGAACATGTTCGAAATTACATAAAAATATTTCTATTTCGCAGTTTGTAGTCCTGTGATGTTCCCCTTCGTCTCGAAATAGGAGTTAGTTCTCCAGTTTCGTTGAATCCATAATAATTCGGATTAGACTGTAGGTTGTCATCACAGATTTATTATTAAAAGTTTCTTAAAACTTCTTGGGAATGTCCTAACGTTAATAGTCTGGAAAATTAAACATGACTATTAAATGATGGAAAACTAGGACACGTTCGGAACTACATCAAAATATTTTCATTTCACAGTTTGTAGTCCTACGATGCTCACCTCTGTCTCGAAAAGACAGTTCTCCAGTTTCGTTGAATCGATAATAATTCGGATTAGCCTGTAGATTGTCATTACAGATTTATTATTAAAAGATTCCTAAATTCTATTAACAATAGTCTGGAAAATTAAACATGATTTTTAAACGAGGGAAAACTAGAACATGTTCGGAATTACATGAAAATATTTTCATTTTACAGTTTGGTGCCTTGTGATGTTCCCCTTCGTCTCGAAAAGGCAGTAATTCTGATTAGACTGTAGGTTGTCATCACAGATTTATTATATCTTAATATCTTAACCTAAATAGTCTGGAAAATTAAACATGATTATTAAACGATGGAAAACGGGAACATGTTCGGAACTACATCAAAATATTTCCATTTCACATTTTATAGTCCTGCGATGCTCACCTCCGTCTCGAAAAAACAGTTCTCCAGTTTCTTTGAACCCATAATAATTCTGATTAGTCTGTAGATTGTAATTACAGATTTATAATTAAATGTTTGCTAAATCGTCTTGGGAATATCCTAACGTTAATAGACTGGAAAATTATACATTATTATTAAACGATGTAAAACAACATGTTCTTTATCATCAATTTCATCCTGATTGAAAATTAAAAGAAACGTCTCGAGAAACAATACGGCTTTAAAATAAGGATCGTGAATAATATCAAAGGTGTTTATCAGTATTATCAGCAAGTAATGGTTTTCAAATGGTCAATTCTTTTCACATCACTCTGTACAAGTAACAACTGAAACCTTTATAAGTAGGTATGGATTTACATGAAATATTGATAGTCCTCTCAACCAATTATCTCTGCTAGACAAATCTGACAGATAACTTGTTCAAAACGCTTGTTGGGTTTATTTTCGTCTTAATTTCACAATTACAAAAAAATCATATTCTTCCAAACACGATGAGATATTGATTGACAAAATTCTGAAAATACTCCAAGGGAGAATACTCCCTTAGGAAAAACACATGAACAGCCCATCCTCAGTTTCCCGAAATTATCAGTTGATGATATTTCTTCTAAAAAGCATGCTGTTCTTACCCATTCTGCATTATGTCACTTGTGCTAAAAAGAACGATCTCCTATTCTACATGTGACACTATTCTTTTAGAATCTCCGTTCTCCGTTTCCCAAATCGGATGAATACTTTTGTGTCCCGCCTTCCATCCCGAAGGGATTATTAAGTACAAAAAAGATCTAGGTGATCAGATTGGAAAGTTTGTGTTTTTTTATAAATATGAGTTATTAGGGTTTTGAGAATTGCAAATTTCAGAAATTGCCAGATATCGCTCCTAATAATGTTTTGTATAAAATATCATTATGTATTAAAAAAAAATCAAAATATATGCACTAGTTGCCAAAACTATTTCTTATCATGGAAACATAGCCTTTACTTAAACCATAAAAGAGCTCGTATCCTTCTGCCAGGGTCAACAGTGAAAAATCGATTTAAAATGAGAATGTTTTAAGCCCTGAGGCACCTAAATCCACAAATAGATTTTCGAAATCGTCTTCGCTTTCGAATTTCAACTTAATCATAGTTTTAATAAATTGCATAATTATCGCATAATGCAAACTTTATTCATGTCAAAAATATCAATCTGATCGAATCCTAATTGAACCGAATTAAAACCTAATTATCTCTAGAAATTTAAGTGTTAATTTGTTTTTTGTGATAGACCTATTCGCACCATCTGCTTCTACAGAAGTAAAACCAGACTTGGTTCTTCATGGCCAAAAATAAGGCCGATAACCCGCTTTCATCTTTGCAGCTGAAAATTTTTTTTATACGAAAATGTAAGAGTTTTCAATTTCAATGGCAGAAATATATGAACTGTTCCTTTAAAAAAAAAGGGTGGAAAAAAGAACATTGGAATTTTGGCGGTTTTGAAGAAATCACAAGACATTTAAATGAAACGTTCTTTTTTAGCCATAGTAACAAAACCTCAAGAAGAATTGCGAATTATTAGGTACTTACAACAAATGTCGTATGATTTATATCAGGTATTAATATGCCAAATGTTCACATCGCTTCCACCCGTCACTAACTTATAAGTATTTATTAACTTTTTGGTGTTGGAGGTACTAAGTTTTGAGTAATGTGGTGCTAAGTTTGTCTACACATTTTCAATCAAAAATATCATTTTGCTAAATACTAAATAGTTAGAATACTAATACAGTACTTTGAGATGCTCCATCGCCCCGAGTTTTAGGCTTAATAATTGTATCTTCAAGTGATAAATTCGATGAGCTAGATAACGTTTCAATGAATTTAATATATTTTCTCTAAATCTTGTGCAACTAGCGTATCAAATGTTATGAATAAATATAAAAATATACAGATACAAGTCATTTTATTGTCAGTTGTATAAATATTACTATTATATAATTACATTATTATATTATAATCCAATATAGTTTAATTATTTTAAGTTTAATGTTATGTCATAATAGTGCCACAAAGAAGTCAGGAAATGTACGGCGTGATTGATGTTGCAACGGTAAAGGTAAAATTGGCCGACAAACTAAATCCATATAGCCAAATGAAAATAATAGTTTTTTTGAAGCCAAAAAATAAATTATTGAAGATTGAAAACAATAACAATAAAGTGCATAATTTTAACATTCGTCATATTAACTTACAATTCCAGCACCAGTAGATATGTTACAGGAAATAACTGATTTCAGCTCATACTAGTTGAGCCTAGGACATATTAAAACTTCCTACTCTTGTTAAGACATTTGCGTATTTTCTAGGAAGTACTTACTAGTATTGCCTGGTACTTTTTCCAGGTTCGCTTCGCACATTCCTCGGACGCTACCAACAAAAACTAACCAAAACTAACCCAACAATGAAAAGCATGTAAAGGGGGCTCGAATTAGAGTCTATGTATGGGAACTCGAAAAACCGTAAGCGATACAGTGTCAGTTAAATTAGGGCAAGCTTGGGCTTTTAGGTGCCTAACAATATGCCGTTTAGAAAGTTTTAAAATTCCGAGTATTTCCGGGGATATCCGGAAAAAAACCAAACTTTTGAAAACTCGTTTAACTGTTTTCCTATTTAAAAACGAATTTCAAATTGAATTGCACTATTGCATTGCCATTTTTTCCCCTCTATCCAACGGTAGTATCCAGTTTGGAATCCGACGTTTCGTCTTCAAAGGGTCATCATCAACTTTCCTTTTTTTAAATACAAACTTAAATTTTTTTATCGTTTTTCAGACGATATTGGTGTTATTAGTATGAATATGTGTTTTTTTTATTCTTTTTTTAATTTTAATTTTGATTTTTGTTTACTTATTTATTTTGCTTTTGGGTAAAAAATATGGAATCTGAATTTTCTACTTAACACAAAAACAAAATATAATATTTGATAGAATATAAAAACTTCAAAAACATCTTAAACTATTTAAAATTATGCCAAAGCAAAATAAGTAGTTAAAAAAATCATATTTAAAAAACAAAAGTTATTGATGACCCCTTGAAGATGAAATGTCGGATTGCAAACTGGATACCACTATTGGATAGAGCGGAAAGTGGCAATGCAAAAGTGCAATTCAATTTGAAATCCATTTTTAAATAAGCTCAGGAAAAAAATAAATAGATTTTTCAAAATTTTGATTTCTTCCGATACCTCCGGAAATACTCGGAATAACAAAACTTTCTAAAACGGCACAATGTTAGGCGCACCTCAATGCGCAAATTTGCTCTAATTTAAGCGACACTGTATCTCTTACGGTTTTAGGGATCTCCATGCATAGACTCGAACCACCCTGTGCATTCATATTACAGTCGTCTTATGACGTGGTGCTATAGCATCTGCTGTTACGTATCAGATGCATTACCTCGCCATAGGGCGACTGTAATAAAAATGTATATGTTATTCTTAAGTTCGGGTTAGTTTGGTTAATTTTTGTTAGTTGCACCCGCGGGGCTAGCTTATACTTAAAATTACTAGAAAATACCAGTGAAATGAAGCGACCTTTCATGTCACCGCGATGAAACACTCCAACCGAACAACCTTGACGTCATGTGGCTCAAGTTCATTGCCAAAGAAATAACCAAGTTCATATGCTGTCTTTCTCGCCCTATGAGGGTTAGAGCCTAACAAAGCTTTTTTACATTACTAGTTACCACTTTTGATTCAATATGGGTTAGTTTGGATGGTCGACCCCAATTCAGAAATGATCATTCACAACAAGACCGGCAACGAAGGTAGAGCAGCTGAAGAATTTGTCATCAGCTGCGGGCTTACTTAACTTGTAGAGAGGGGTGAATTTGCCGCCCTCCTGGATCTTTTCCTAACCAGTACTCAATTACAGTTGGTCCGCCACTAGGTACTTCGCACCACAAACTTATTACAACGGTTTGTGAACTGCCACTCCCACAGAAGGATCCAGCATTGCCACGTAAAATCTGGCATTACAATCGTACAAACTGAAAGGGTCTAAGAGAGTTCTACCTGGATTTTTCTTGTCTCGACGTCTGCTTTGGCACTGATGACCCGTCAGTCTGTTGCGAAGAGATTACGCAAGTAATCACCTCAGGAATGGAAGCATACATCCCAATTCCATCAAGTTACGATCAAAAGGAAGGCCCTACTTCGAAAGAAGATGCGAAAAGCCAGCCAGTGATCAGATTGGAAAGTTGTTTCCTACTGTGGGTAGGAAACAACAATCCTACAAGTACTGTCAGCAAAATCAGACCGCTGAAAATCGCAGTTATTTTACCGAAGCGAGAAACGAATGCAAACATGTGATTGACGAAATTAAGGACAAACACAATCAAAGAACCAGGAATAAACTTTTACAATGCCCCAGTGGTTCCAGGAATTTCTGGTCAGTAGCAAAGGCAGCATGTAATAACTTTACAAAAACGTCTCTTCCACATTTGACGGACGTACGCGGCGTCATGGCAACTACAGCCAAGGAAAAAAGCAAACCTGTTCGCCGAAATGTTTTCATCGCATTCTACCTGAAACGTCCCCCATGGCAAAGCTCTCCACACCATATCCAACATAAACACTATCAGAGGTTAAGTTTCACCACTGTGACATTCGTAAAATCCTCAAAGAGCTAGATACGCAAAAGGCATCAGGTCCGGATGGAATACCTGCCATCGTCTTAAAGAACTGCGCCAACGAACTAACACCCATTTTTTACAGACTTTCTACTCTGTCTTACCGAAAAGAGATATACCCATCTCCTTGCAAAGTCATCCGAGTACAATAACCTGTTCCTAAAAAGGGAAAGAATACCACGCCCTCACACTATCGCCCAATTGCCTTGCTTCCAATAATCTCCAAAGTCATGGAAACTGTAGTCAACCAGCAACTACTCAAGTATCTCGAGACAATAGAATAATTAGCGATAACCAATATGGCTTCCGCAAACAGAGATCGACAGGAGATATATTGGCCTATGTCACTCATATATGGAATAGGGCAATTGAGAACTACGGAGAATCTCGAGCGACTGCGTTGGATATTTCAATGGCATTTGACAGAGTTTGGAATGACGAATTGCTGAACAAACTGCCATCCTTCGGACTGCCAGCGACTCTTTGCAGCTGGCTTGCCAGTTTTCTTAAGAACCGATCTCGGCACGTTGCAGTTGATGGACACATCTCAGACACATTAACCGTTAATGCAGGAGTGCGTCAGGGCGCAATACTTTCACCAACACTATTCCTCATCTATATTATTGACCTGCTCACCGAAACCAATAATCCTGTTTACAATTTTGCAGATGACAGTACCCTTGTCTCCCAATTTAGATCAGAAAAATCTTTTACCAGCGACTGGGACTTATCACTGCAGACAGGAGCAAATTAGAACAATTAATCAAGATCTGGAGAAGGTTGGAACCTTTGGCGACAGGAACTTGGTCCAGTTCAATGCAGCAAAATCCCAAGAAGCCGCGTTTACCAAGAATGCTAATACGGGCCCTGATATCATTATGACGTTCCTTCATCCTCGTCAATGGGACTACAGGGTGTCTCGGTCAACAGCAATATGTCCTGGCATGACCACGTTTCTAACATCGCATAATCAGCCCCGCAGAAGCTTGGTGCGCTATTTCGTTACAAAAAACTATATATACCGCAGCAGCTGCTCTTGCTCTACAAAGCACAAATAAGACCATGCTTAGCATATTGCTCACACATCTATGTACACATCTAAGTACATCTAAGCACAACCTAAAGCTTCTCGTCGTCTCGTCGACGACTCGGAGTTGACCCGGGTTCTGGATAGTGTAGAACATCGCAGACATGGGGCCGAGATATCCCTGTTTTACAGATATTTTCACGGAAGATGTTTCCAGGATTTGGCCCGCATCATTCCGCCCCCAGCAACGCCTGTAAGACAGTCGCGACAAACGGCAAGAGTGCATGGAAACACCTAGAACATCGCTTTACAAGGACTCCTTTGTCTGGCGCACTCCATTACTGTGGAACCCACTCCCAGGACATCTGTTTTCGCCTAATTATAACCTACAACTATTCACGAATCTTGTCAATCAACTTCTTCGCGCACACACTGTTACTTCCTGTAACATATACACTTTTTAGTGATCACAAAACTCCATAATGGATTCCTTTTAGGCATTAAACTTTCTGCTGCGAAATTTAAAATAGCAGTTAGTATTGACGACATTTTATGACTCGTGGATGCTGTGACAGTATCGCTACATTCCATGCGTGCGCGCGCACCTGCGCGTCATGTCTTCGTGATGCAACCAATCGTTTGTATGTGCCCTGGTGGTCTAGGGGTTTGCATGATTAGCCTTCACTTCGGCGACTCGAGTTCAAACCCCGTCGGTGTTTTAAATTTTTTTTTAAGGTTATATTTCTAAACTGTTTTTTTCTTGTTTTTGGGTATGTCTTGGGTTAGATTGGGTTAGCACCTGGTTAGTTTCCTTTTCTTGAGCCCCCGTAGCGAGCGGTAGCGAGCGGAGGGCCATTCGAAAAGTGAAATATGGCATGGAATGTAGCGATACTGTCACAGCATCCGCGAGTCATTTTATGACCTGTACCCTGTATGACACTTAGCCTTGCTCATAGTCGTTTATTATAAAATGAGCATTTAATAAAAGCTATTAAGCTACAAGCATGAGAATTACCGCATGCGCTGTACGCGAGTGTGGTAATAGAGCCAATACAATTGAGTTGCATACATTATTGTTTCTACGATCAGTCATAATAATGAAAAATAAATACTTTAATTTTCGAAATTTAGTAGTAAATATGAACTGTCAAATTTGATAAATTTTAAATTCCACGGTTACAGTCGTTTCATGTAGAGCGAAAATTGCCGTGATGTTTCATTTTTATTGGTTATAGACTTGTATCTTAAAGAAAAACCTATATATTCACTGAGTCTAATTAGGTAGTAAATGTTTAATAAATCAATTGCACTATATTATAGAATGAGCATGTAATGAGAGCTATTATGACACGAAAATTACGTCACGAGCCGTGGGTGAGTGTCTTATTGTCATAATATCTTTTCTACAACCAGTCATAATAATGAGTACTCTAATATTCAAATTTTACTAATTAAATAGTAACTATAAATTGACAAATTCGATAACTTTTGATGTCATGGTCATAGCAATCTTTTATGACCCAATGTTGCTGTGGTGTTGTAAATACCTATCTTAATGAATCTCATTAGAGTACAGATGCTAAATGTCTAATAAACCAATTAAAGCATTAGAGTAGAGAAAATATATTACCTTACAAGTTAAACCTTCGTTTTTTTATCTTTGCCTTTATGCCCTTTTTTTAATGTAAAAATTATGTTATGAATATGAACATGTGTTAGTTTACATTCTCTTTAACTTTTGGTGGTAATTGTTAAAATCATTTCTTTTGGTTGCAACAATAAAATCATCTAATATTATTATATTATTATTATTATTTAAGATCGGAAATAATTATTGGAGCGAATTGCTTTTTAATCCTACACAAATCAACGAACCTGAAAAATGAAGAGCCTTGCAGCTACGGCAATTTTTCCGAGTCAACCTACCGAAACGAAATATTAATTTAGAAAATTGCTTCTTTGCATTCGATGAAACATTTTTTCTCCTTGATCACAAGCCTCCGTCAGGTGACTAATGCAACCGGTATTATTTTAAGTGACGTTAAACACGTTATTTGAATAGAACGTATAATATTCAATTTTTAAACACAGTACTTTGTTGTATTCCAGGTATCACGGAATGGTCGGAACGCCGACAAGACCAGCTGCACCACTACAGTACCCAAAGGCAATCGCCACTGCCATATCAACATTCGCCATCTCACCACTCCCCTTCGCCATATCACGCCGATAGACCGACACGATCGCCCATTCCCGATTATATCCGACCACCCCAACATTCGCCAATTCCCGATTATCGAACGCAGCATTCGCCGATACCAGATTACCGAAACGGACATTCACCTAGCCCCGATTATGCTAGACCAGTGAAGATAGCGCCATCGCCCATTAGGTAAATTTTGATATAAAGCCAAATAGATAAGTACTGAATGTTCTTCTTAATTTCAGGGATCTTGACGAATCTCCAACTCCTCCGCAAAGAAAGAAGGGCTTAGATCGCAGAGAGAAATACCTAGAAAGATCGGACAGACGAACTCGTTATGACAGTGGATATAGATCATCTGGAAGACTTGATGACGCCAGGTAATGGATAATGGAAACCACTATTACATGGTAAAAAATATGAATGGTGACAATTTAAAAGGTTTTAGAGAGAATATCTTGAAAAAGGCCACAAACGGGGTTGGGTTATAACGCTCACTTTGGCTGAAAAAATACTAAGTTTTCATTTTTTAAATTCGTATTGCCTTCAATATCTTGCTGCTTCTATAGAGATCGGAATCGCCAGTAAGGATTCGGTTAATAAAAACTACCTAATATTCCAGACATTAACTTATTGATCAGACTAGGTATAAATTTCTCTAAAAGGTGCAGCTTTTCATCGATAAATATGTTTATTGTTCTCAGTTGTGTGTCATTTCCTCTAAAATTGAGTTCTTCCATCACAGTCGTATGGTGTTAAGCATCTTGTACGAGTAAAATTAACTTACTACAAGTAATTTACGAATAACTTTTTTGGAAATATCTCTTCTAACTGCCCCTCATAATTAGCTCGTTTGCTACTGATCTTGTTTCTCCATTAAAATGTCAAGTAAATATTCTGACATATCTTTATGCCCACAAGGGACCTTGATCTGCAAATAACAAAATATGCCAATTCTTTCAACCAACGCTATATGCAGTGTAATCTAGCCTAAAATAGTATATTACTCTTCATGTTAACAATTTTCCAAAGAATAATTTCCACTGTAATAATAAAAATTAGCAGTTTTCCGTAAAAATCTGTTTTTATTGTAACGCTTCTCTATTCTGTTGACGTATGTTTTGAATTATTTAAGGGATGAGCGAATTGAACGCATTGAAGAACCTCCACCAGATTATTCTCCTCCGAGTCCGCCGCCGATGCCGAGAGAAGATAAGAAGCAGTACCAAAAGACACGGTTTGCTACGGATACTCCGCCACCAAAGGCGAAAAGTGGTAATATTATTGGTAAGTAATTGAAATTTATTCATTTATTCTTATTCATCAAGTATTACTAGCATTACGATAATGGCAAACACTCAGCTACATAAGATAAGAAAATATCTATTTACAAGCAAATGTCAGACTCCCTAAAAAACGAACTTGGGTTAGATTTGTAGCTCTGTTAGTACTGAATGTTATTTTTTCAATTTTGGATCTGTTTATTGGAAATGGCTTTTCTTATAGCAGTCCGACAAACGGTGTATGTGCGAAGATGTTGACTGACACGGCTCTTGAATAGTTAAAGGTTGTAATTAGGGGGAAACAGATGTCCTGGGCATGAGTTCCACAGTGATGCAGTGTACCAGATATTTATAGGAATTCTTGTAAAGCGATGTTCTGGGTATTTCCAGTTGTACGACGAACTGGTGCGTTCTTACGCAGGAGTCTGATTTTGCCATGTTTGCAACGTGATCATGCCAGGACATATTGCTGTTGACCGAGACATCCAGTAGTCCGATTGACGAGGAATACGAGGATAAAGGAATGGTCGATCCTTCCATAACGATGTCAGGGCCCGCTGCGCTGTATTTTACCTCTTGATAAACGTGGCTGCTTGGATATTTGCTGCATTGAACTGGACCAAATTTCTGTCGCCTCCACTTTGAACTTTCTCCAGGTCTCGATTAATTTCCGTAATCTGCTCCTGTCTGCGGTGATAAATCTCAGTCGCTGGTAAAGGTTTTTCTGATCTAAATTGGGAGACAAGGGTACTGTCATCTGCAAAACTTAAAACATGATTATTCGGTTCGATCAGCAGGTCATTAATATAGATGAGGAACAGAGTTGGTGAAAGTATTGCGCCCTGATGCATGCCCGCGTTAATGGTGAATGTGTCTGAAATGTGTCAATCAACTGCAACGTGCAGAGATCGGTTCTTAAAAAAATTGGCAAGCCAGCTGCAGAGGGAGTCTCGCAGTCCAAAGGACGGTAGTTTGTTGAGCAATCCGTTATGTCAAGCTCTGT
>MU182157.1:28033-55825 GCA_016904865.1 Pissodes strobi
TCCAAAGGACGGTAGTTTGTTGAGCAATCCGTTATGTCAAGCTCTGTCGAATACCTTCGAAATATCCAACGCAATCGCTCGAGATTTTCCGTAGTTATCAATTGCCCTACTCCATATATTAGTGACATAGGCTAATATATCTTCTGTCGATCCCTCTTTACGAAAGCCGTATTGCTTATCGCTCATTATTCTGTTCTCGAGGTACTTGAGTAGTTGCTGATTGACTATACGTTCCATGACTTTGGAGATTATTGGAAGCAAGGCAATTGGGCCATAGTTTCAGGGCGTGGTTTTCTTGCCTTTTTTGGAACAGGTTGCACTCGAGCGAATTTCCATGAAGATGGGAAAATCTCTTTTCGGTAAGACAGAGAAAAAAGCCTGGAAAAAACGGGTATTAGTTCGTTGGCGCAGTTCTTTGACACGACGGCAGTTATTTCGTCCGGTCCTGATGCCTTTTACATATCTAATTCTTTAATAATTTTACGAAGGATGATTCACATTATCAGACATCCAACGACCGGCAAAGACAGGACAAATCGTTCTTTTTACATAAACAAATATTGATGTACACATTAACCGACAACGACGCGGCAACGACACGTACAGGCAACGACGGAGCGGACCGACTTCCTTATGGAAATAATGTTTTCGTGTCTGTGGCTATCGGTGACCGGTGACGAGTACTTGATTGATAGTGTGAAATAGTTTAGTTCAATAAATGAGGCGCCGTTCCCAAGCCCGGATAAAGGAGGAGGGTCAGGCTAGCATCCTACATGTGGTTAAAAAACCAATACAGCTCTCAGAATCACAAGCCAGCCTCGGAACTCGATTGATGAAAAAATGTCGACAAAGGCGAGAAAACGGACAAAGATTTGGAAGCGAAATAAGCTCAGAGTAGCCACCTAAAACACAATAACGTAGAAATATGCGCTATCAGCGAAACGAAGAAGAAAGGAAAATGAAAATGCGAAATTATCAAATATATCTTGATATATAGTGGAGTAACACGAGAACAGAGAGCACGCACGCTCAGGAGTGGGGATACTGATAGACCGAAAGTACAAACAACAAATAGAGAGTGAAGCCTACGTCAACGACAGAATACTATAGGGGGGGGGGGGGGGGGGGTCGGTTGGGCATGGGATAATGCACTTCATAAGCGTTTATGCACCAGACACGAGTAAAGAGAGAGGGGAAAGAGAGAGATTTTATGAAAAATTGCAAGCAGTAGTGGACAAATAAAGAACACGAGATAAAATCGATATTATGGGGGACATAAATGCAAGAATAGGAAATGAACCACTGGATGGCATAATGCAGAGATTTAACGAAGAGAACACAAACGAATATGGAGATCTACTGAAAATATTCTACGCAAACAACAACATGAGAATTAACAACACTTTCTTCAAACATGACATGAAGTACAAATACACATGGCAAAATACAATGGGACAACAGTCGGTATTAGACTATATTATCACAAACAGAGAGGTCTTGTCTGAAACAATATTGGACGTAAAAACTCTAAATGGCGCCAACTCTGGAAGTGATCATAGGATGGTACTTTGCAAAATGAGATTGAACATACCAAAATCCGCAAAACTTATGTCGCAAATAATTAGCAAATTTAATGTCGAATCATTAGAAGATGACAGCACAAAACATCTGTATGAAGATCGATTAAATCAGAAAATATTGCAAATACCAGTGAATACTGAAGATAGCATAGACCACCAATGGAAAACAATAAAAAATAACATACTAGATGCTGCCATGGAAGTAATAGGAAAGCGACAGGTAAATGTCAATACAATCAACAGAACGCCATGGTTTATGCAGGAAGTGAGAGAGCTGGCTAAACTAAAGAAAAATGCATACATCAAATATACGTGAAATCAAACGCCTGAAAACTGGAACAACTATCGAAGAGAACGAAACGAGGTAAATGCAGAAATAAGGGAACTAAAAGAAAGCTATTGGGAAAAGTTCACAAAAGAAATGGAAAGAGACTTGTATGGAAGCCAGAGAAGAATATAGGGAATGCTAAGAATAAGCTAGAAGTCAAAGATACCATACGAACCAATAAAATCACGACAGAACAGTGGGAAACGCACTTTAGGAATCTATACAAGGAAGAGGAAGGACAAGGAACAGATACAAATCGAAATGAAGAAGACAACGACATAGAATTAACAAATGACACGATAAAAAAACACCTTAAGATCCCTTAAAAATAGAAAAAGCCCCGGGCCAGACGAGATCACTAACGAGATGCTTAAATACGGAGGGAAAAAATTACAAAATGAAATATTAACCTTATTTAAAAATATCATAGAAGAAAGGAAAATACCAAATGAATGGAAGAATAGTGTAACAATACCATTTTTAAAAAAGGACAGTAAACACTTCCGGAAAACTATCGTGGAATAAGCCTACTTGATAGCGTTCTTAAAGCGTTCACAAAGACTGTTCTGGGGGAAATCACCAAAACCATAAGGATAAGAGACGAGCAAAAAGGCTTCCTAAAAAACAGATCCACTATTGATGCAATATTCATTGTCAAACAAATATCCGAAAAATCCCTAGAATTTAATAAACCTGCGTACATGTGCTTCGTCGATATGACCAAAGCTTTTGACAGAGTGCGCTTAAAAGATGTCCTGGAAATAATGAGAACAAAAGGGCTAAACCATAGGCTATTTAATATAATATACGATATTAACACCCAATGCAGAACAAAAATCAGAGTAGAACATGTCACACCGGAAGAAATACATGTAAACACAGGAATTAGACAGGGAGATTCACTCAGCCCCTTCATATTTAATTTGATAATGGATGAAACAATAGAAAATCTGCCCAGAGTAGTTGGATACAAAATGGGAAATACTTTCTTCCATGCTGTATGCTATGCTGACGACGCGGTTCTTATTGCAGATTCCGAAGATAATCTCCAAAAATTACTACATTCTCTTAACCCCAAAGCAAAAGAACTAAATATACTCATCAACACCGAGAAGACTAAATGCTTTGTAACATCAAAGGAACCAATAAAATGTAAGTTGGAAATCAGCTCCAAAATCGAAAACATTTCAAATATTTGGGAGTAGATATAACGAGTCATGGAAATCTACTTCTCGAAGTAAGTGAGCAAACAATGAAAGCGGCTCGAAATTCTGGTTGTTTGAGAGAAATTGTTTGGAAGAACAAAAACGGCAGTAAGACCTATCATAACATACGCAGCAGAAACAAGACCAGATACAGACAGAACTCTACAAATGATGAGAACAGTTGAAATGAAAACTCTGAGAGTATACAAGGCAAAACACTATACGACAGAATACGAAATGAAGACATCAGACTACAATGCGGGATACAGGACATAGGATGGTGGGTGAAACAGAGACGAATATTCTGGAACAAACATATAAAAAGAATGGAGGACAGCAGACTCGTCAAAAACGCAAAAATGAATAATCCAGTAGGAAAGAGATCACAGGAAAGACCACCAAAACGTTGGAGAGAATGCTGGACTTCATCTTCCGGGGAGGACGTGTTGGCAGTGAACAGGCATTAGCCTACTAATATGTATCCATATTACAAAGTAGAAGAATAAGAAAGAAGAGTTTATTTCAGTTTTGCCAAAGTTTCGGCGAAGTTTGAGGATCTGTATTTAAATATCAAAATGGATAATGAAAAATAGATTGCTTGTTCGTGATTATCCCGAACTGTACGATATGTCACAAAATTTCTAAACATGGTACCAAAGCATTTGTTACTTTACAGCACAATATGGCTTCTAGTTTTGTTATAGACAAATATAACTCTAATTACAAGCAATCCGTCGATGTCGGATGCTTGTCGTCTAATGTGAATCGCCGCCGCAACTGTCGGGTCTTTGTCGGTCCTTGTCGTGTCGTTGGATATCTGATAATGTGAATCATCCTTATCACGGTGATAAAACTCGACTTCTGTCATAGTATTGTTGATGTTCGATATGGTGAGCGTAGAGACTGTAGTCCTCGTGATGCCACGTTCGTATGTCAAAGGTGGGAGACATTTTTGTAAAGTTGGTACTTACTGCCTTTGCTACCAACCACAAATTCCTGGATCCACTGGGGCATTGCAAAGGTTTATTCCTGATTCGTCGATCATACGTTTGAATTCGTTTCTCGCTTCGACAAAATTATTGCGTTTTTCGGCGGTCTGATTTTGCTGCCAGTACTTGTAGGCTTGCTGTTTCCTACCTACAGCTCTTTCGCATCTTCTGTCGAATCAGGGCTTTCCTTTTGACGGTAACTTGATGAAATTTGGGATGCTCCCTTTCCTGAGGCGATACCTTGCGTAATCCTTTCGCAGCAGAATGACGGGTCGTCAGTGCCAAAGTAGACGTCGAGCCAAGGAAATTCTAGGTAGAACTGCCTAAGAGCGTGCCAGTTTGCAGAATTGAAATGCCAGATTTTGCGAGGCAATGGTGGATCCTTCTGTAGAAGTGGCAATTTACAAACCGTTGTAATACGTTTGTGGTCGGAAGTACCTAATGGCGGACCAACTGTTGTTGTGTACCAGTCAGGATTGGTGGTTAGAAAAAGATTCAAGAGGGCGGCGAATTCTTTTCTCTCTGAGATTCGAGTTGATTCTTCTACAAGTTGAATATGCCCGCAGCTGATGGCAAATGCTTCAGCTTCTCTACCTCGAGTGACTTAACTAGAACCAAGACTCTGAACCTATTGAGAGGAAAGTCACTCTTTAAGTCCATGAGGCAAATACAGATAAGAGAAGATTGTCAACATAGTTAATGATGCCACAGAATCATACCTAAAAGCTTGCCGATCAGAATGTTATGATTGACATAGTTAAAAGCCCGAAATAGAGTTCATCGTACTGGTTAATGCAGCGCGACTAAAAGAGTTCCCTGGATTATTTCTTTTTTAGTTACACTTGATCAAGCAAACAGTTAATATAATCAGAGTTTAGATAGGTTATAAGTTTAGATTTAATCATCCTGCAAAAAATGTCTTTCGGTATTGTGAATAAAACTGTGCCGTACTAATTATTTACTTTTAATTTTTTATGAAGAATAGTTCTTTTGCTTTTATCAATCAATGTATGCACAATAAGAAGCAAAATTTCCCTCAAAATATATTGCTATAAATGAGATATGTCGATAAATAGAGGAAATATAGATCAAAATAAAAGTGATCCTTAATTCGTTTTGACCAGTTTATATGCAAATGTTGATTTCACTTTACTTTTATGTAACTAATTATGTATGCCAATTTAAAGCTGAATTTAAGCCACACCCAAGATAAGATTTCCGAAGAAAGTTACACGCATTTTAATCCCATGATGTAATTGATTAAATATGTAAACAAAATTTATAAATATGTAAATCGTTCGTATATGGTTACAGTTATAGTTTTCAGCTAAAATTTAAAAAAATATATAAAACACACCTTCCCTCAGTTATTTTAAAAATAATTTGTAGCAGTGTAGCCGAAGAAAATAAATAAGCTCGCAAAAAAATATAAATCTAGAAAAGGCGACTTTCTTAAAAATATGCAGTTTATTATAGTTGATCTATGGTAAAAAGTGGATCCCTTAATCAAGGAAAACTCTCATAACGGCATATTATTTGATTTTTCTTAAATCAGAATTTCAAATAGCATAGGAAAAAGTGAGGTTATTTTATTTATGTTAATAGGAAGGCTTTTCTCGAGCATACATTTGATATTTGAGGAGAGTACCCCAGGAAAATAAACACGCCAGAGAAAAAATACAATTTTTTCCATCATACGATATTTGTCTAGTTTCTTCAGAAGAACTACTTCACGATAAATCTGTATATTCTGTATAATCCAACAACAGTAATGCGATATTTCTCAGTAAGGGACGGGAAAACGTGTTCATAGGCCTTTACAGGTGCGAGTAATTAAGAATACATTCTACACAACCCCATCATGAAGATTTTATAACTGGAAGCCACTTCAGGATTCATATGAAAACATCATAGGAAATCATATAGATTATATCCTTATTTAAACAGACGATTCAGGAACAGCTGATCATCAGTAAAAACATATCCAAGAGCTGACTTACACAAGTAAAGTGTATTTATAAGGACCTACTTAAAGCATGATATAAAAAAAACTAGTGGATAACTCACGAAATCCGCCAGTTAATGGAAGAGAAAATGCTTGTAAAGAGTTATCAAAAAACTATTAAAATATCCATAAGATAATTCAGAATATGCTAAGAGAAGCTAAATAAAAAATAAAATATAATAAAAGCAAAATGCACACAAATTGACGGAGTTTTCATAGAAGAGAAGTGACTGGAAAGAATAAGATAAATAAGAGTGAAAGAACGGTGGATGAGGAAGGAGTCATCATGCTCAGCGAGGAAGAGGTTAAAGATATTTGAAAGGGATACATTGAACAACTATTTCATGATTATCCTCAGTGCCTCCGCATGTAAATAGCCCAAGAAGAAGCCGCAACATAAGCAAAGAAAAATTATAAAGAATTTAGCTGAGACAACAAAGAAGTGGGGTTTCTGGAGCTGAGAATGGTATCAGGTGGCTGACTGACAAAAGGAGCTAAGTGCTATAGGAATTACAGATTATAGAACAATAAGTCTAATAAGCCACATCTTAAAAGTGTTTCTTAAAATGATTCACGTGATTTAAACCATTCCGCTTCACCGAGATAAGAAGGAAAAAATACTGATGAAATTAAGATCCTAAGAGATGTAAGACAAGGATGTATATTACCTTCATTAATGTTTAAAATAAACTGCTTTGGCGATTTTGAACCCGTATATTTTCAAGATAAATCGAGGCACTAATATTCCACAGCAACGATAAAAATAATTATCTTTCTAGTGATATATTTACAATGCTTGATTAAACGGAAATGGACAAAGGAAACGGACTCGAATGTTTACACTTCGGAATTACTGGTAGAGACCTTAGACTAATATGGCGCAATAGTTTTTTTTTGTTACGTTCATTACGATCTTTATGGATTTTGCCAAAGACAAATAAAACAATAGACAAAGCAGGTCATTCATAAATTGTTTTCATGCCAACATTAGAAATATTAACGTGAAGATGGGATAAATTAATAAATGAAAATAATGAAGATGGCGGGCGAAGCACGTCAAATATTTAATTCATGTACTGCCACGACAACGCGCCTGCGTCATGTTTCACCCGGCGGCGCACCATAAGCGTAACATTTTAGGGGACACCTGTTTAAAGTCAGATAACATTGAAATAAGCCTGCTGTCAAGCAGAAAATATTAAGCCATTACAGAAATGAAAATGACTAGACATAAAATAGTAATTTATTAATATTGATATCTGCACCTAACTAAACAAATAAATTTTAAGTTACAGTTCGGGAAAAACCAATTTACGTTTAATTGATAATTAATTGGAGGATTGCTTACAGGGTATCGCTAGCGACTCTGCCAACTGGAGAATAATACTAATTATATAAATAAACAAAGGAAAAAACAAATTTCATACAATACAAAATTAAATTAATTTGGTGTTAATACTTCGTATTCTGGTAACTTCTTTATGGTATTTATTATTAGTATATTGCACACATATTTTATATTTTTGTTAAAAAAATATATATTGTTTTAAGAAGAGCTATAAAGTATTTTTCGGGTCCAGTTAACAATAGCGCTGTAAAGAAAACAATTTTTCAAAAAATAATAACAGGAAATTAGGTATTCTATATTAGTTTTCTAATGGAAAAAATGCGGAAAAATAATTTTTTTGTTTTTTTTTTCTGACCCGAAACCTGAAACATATTTATTTTGTATCGAGCGTACAGGATCCCTCATTACGCTTTTACTATTTTATAAGAGGGGAAAGAAGAAGGAGAACGATGTTTAGTAAACAAATCTGTCTATTTTTTATATGTCTTTGGATTCTTCCAATTTCGTTTCGTGAATACATATAGCATTTCCGTTGCAGTAAATAGAGCATTTCAGCTTTCACGAGAATATGCCTCGTTCTTGAGAAATTTGAAAACCAGATCAGAATTTTCATGACACTCTGATTTTATTATGTACGGGGTGTCATATGCCATTTATGTTCTATCTTTCTGAAATATTATTTTTAGTATCTGTATAGAGGTACGCGGTTTTCCTCGACAAGTTGCTCTATTTTAAATAAATGCACGGAGAGTTAAACAGAATTTTCATAGCTCTTTTTCTGATAAACGCAATGAAATAAGAAGTATCTGAGTTATCTCGAAAGTTATAGAATATAAGCTTATACTGTACACATATTTCAGTGGTAGCGGCATGTTTATTTTGCGTTATTTTATATTTCTTTATTTTGATATTATCTGTCACAGTTTATTATGAGTAAATTTCCTTATTTGTAGAAAATAGTGGCACATAATAGTAAATAACTATTGATAGTATCTGATTTCTAAGAAACTTAAAAATGAATCAAATTGGACTAGAAAAATTATACAAAGTTTATGACTTAAATAGGAAATTTGGCTTATTTCTAATAAGTAAGCCATTGCCATTAAATATATGTAAAGACTCTATCAGTATAAATTTCTCTTTTTGTATAATTTTCCAGATAACAGAGATACTTACCAGGAGTGCTTCAAATTAAACACTTCTAATTTATTTCTATTTATCAAGATAGAGAGTGGTATGAACATTCCCTTTATCGCGTCTTATGTTCCCTAAAAAAATAGCGCAGTATCGGGAAAACTGCATTCTTCTATCTACACTAATAAAAAAGATACCTCATAGATAGAGCATAAATGGAACACCCTGTATTTACATAAAAAATCAGGAAGTTCTGGAAAATCTGTTTGTGTTTTTAAATTACTCAAAATAGAGGCACATTTTCATGAAACATGAAATATTCTATTTTCTTAAACTTAAATACGAAAATATTATACACACCGTTTTGGCATATTAGTCTATGGTCTCAACTAGTAACTCCGCTTACCAGAGATTCGTATTAATTTTGATTTATTATGGCATTGTAAATACATTACTAGAAAAATATTGAACACAATTTTATTTTAAGTACATATTGTGATCTACTAAAATGTATAAGCTACTAAATAAATATCACCCTCTCCTAAGTTTGAACTAGAACTTGGAAATTGTTATATAAACATTACAGGCAAACTTTTGTAATATAAATGAGCTACCGAGCCTTCAGTTTGGCAGGCTTTTGTCTCACCTAAAGCCAGCTCCTAGGATAGCTACATAGCTGCCTCAGATTCGATCCGCTCCTAGGTTAGCTAATAGCTGACGTTGGGTTCTACTCCTTTATTCCTGATCCAAACCTAGTACCGCTTAGCCACTGTGCTGCTGAGTCTAGGGGTTTCATAACCGCAGTAGTAAAAGTCAAATCGATGATAAGTTTGTCAAAGTTCTGAGAAAGATAAGTGTCTAAGTAGAGTCTGTTAAATAGTTAAAAGTTTAGTGAAATATTGAAGTGCTCTTTCACCTTAAATAAAACTCAACATAAAACTCTTAAGAAAAACTATAATTATGAGACAGTGACCAAAGGCCTATAAACAATTAAAAAACCATACCTCAAATCGAGAAAGCATGCGCGCCTAACGCGGAACTAACTGAAACTAACCGAAAGTTGATTGAACGACTAACGAAAACTAGCCAAAAGTAACCAAAGGCACCACCAACGGGCTAAAACGGATCGGAAGAGGTTACAAACATTAAAATAAGTGAAAACTAACCAAAACAAGCCAAATTTTAAGGACTAACCAAAAACATTAAATTTGATTAAAACATATCGGAACTGATTCAAACGACTAATATAAATTGGAACTAGCTAAAAGTAACCGAAAGTTGATTGAATAACTAACCAAAACTAACCAAAAGCAAATAAAAGCACCAAAACGGGCTAAAATGTATTGGAACAAACAGATTCAAAATATTAAAGTAAGTTAAAACTAATCGACTAACCTAAACTAACCAAAAACATTAAAATTGGTTATAACGTATCGGAACTGGTTCAAATGACTAAAATATTCTAAAACTAACTGAAATCAACGAAAAATTTATTGAACGACTAAACTAAAGCAACCAAAAGTACCCAAAAGCACCACCAAGGGCTAAATCGTATCGGCACAGATTAAAAATATTAGATTAAGTTGAATTTAACCGAAGTCATCCGACTAACTTAAATTGACCAAAATCATTTAAACTGGTTATAACGTATCGCAACCGGTTCAAATGACGAAAATAAATTGGAACTAACTGAAAGTAACCGAAAGTTGATTGAATGACTAACCCTAAAAACTAAAATTGGTAATAACGTATAGGAGTCGGTTCAAATGACTAAAATAAATTAAAACTAACTGAAATTAACCGAAAGTTGGTTAAACGACTATCCGAAACAACTAAAAGTAAACAAAAGCACCGAAAAAGGCTAATTTTCAATTAGTTTTAATTTATTTTAGTTATTTTAACCAGTTCCGATACGTTATGCCCAATTTTAGTGTTTTTGGTTAGTCACCAAAATTCGGATGATCTGTATTAGTTTCAACTTACTTCCATAGTTTTAATCTATTTCGATAAGTTTTAGCTCGTTTTGGTGCTTTTAGTTACTTTTGGTTAGTTTTGGTTAGTCATTTAATCAATATTCGGTTACTTTCAGACAGTTCCAATTTATTTTAGTCAATTGAATACGTTATAACCAATTTAAACGTTCTTGGCTAATTTTAGTTAGTCGCCAAAATTCGGTTAATTTGGGTTAGTTACTTATTTTATTGCCTTTTATCAGTTCCGATAGGTTTAGCCCTTTTTGGTGTTTATGGTTACTTTTAATTAGTTTTGGTTAGTCATTCAATCAGCTTTCGGTTAGTTTTAGTTAGTTTTAATTTATTTCAGTCATTTAAACCGGATCCGATACGTTATAACCAATTTTAATGTTTTGGTTAATTTTAGTTAGTCGCCAAAATTCGGTTAATTAATGTTAGTTTCAACTTACCTTAATATTTTTAATATGTTCCGATCGGTTAATTTCAGTTGGTATTAATTTATTTTAATCATTTTAACCAGTTCCGATACGTTATAACCAATTTTAGTGTTCTTGGTTATTTTTGGTTAGTCACCAAAGTTCGGTTAATTTGAGTTAGTTTTAATATTTTTAATCTATTTCGATACGTTTTAGCCCGATTTGATGATTTTACTTACTTTTGGTTAGACGTTCAATCATCTTTAGATAAAATTCAGTTAGTTCCAATTTATTTTAGTCATTTGAACCGGTACCGAGACGTTATAAGCAATTTTCATGTTTTTGGTTAGTTTTGGTTAGTCACTAAACTTCGGTTAATTTGGGTTAGTTTGAACTTACTTTAATATTTTAATCCATTTCGATGCGTTTTAGCCCGTTTTGATGCTTTTGGTTACTTTTGGTTAGTTAGTCGTTCAATCAGCTTTCAGTAAAGTTCAGTTAGTTTTATTATATTTTAGTCATTTGAGCCGGTTCCGGTACATTATAAGTAATTTTAATGTGTTTGGTTAGTTTTGGTTTGTCGCCAAAATTCGGTTAATTTAGGTTAGTTTTACCTTCACATTTGTAATGTGTTCTGATACGTTTTAGCCCGTTTTGGTGCTTTTAGTTACCTCTGGTTAGTCATTCAATCAACTTTCGGTTACTTTCAGTTAGTTCCAAATTATTTTAGTCACTTGAACCGGTTCCGATATGTTATAATTAAATTTAATGTTTGTGGTTTGTTTTCGTTAGTCGCCAAAATTCGGTTCGTTTTGGTTAATTTTAACTTAATTTAATTTTTGTAACCTGTTCCGATAGGCTTTAGCCCGTTTTGGCGCTTATGGTTAGTTTTGGTTAGTGGTCCAATCAACTTTCGGTTAGTTTCAGTTAGTTCCAATTTTCTTAGTTCCGACCCGTTATAATCAAATTTAATGTTTTCGGTTAGTTTTGGTTAGTCCCCAAAATTCGGTTCGTTTTGATTAGTTTTAACTTACTTCAATTTTTGTAACCTGTTCCGATACGTTTTAGCATGTTTTGGTGCTTTTGGTTAGTATTTGTTAGTCGTTTTAGAAACTTTCGGTTAGTTTCAGTTAGTTCCAATTTATTTTAGTCATTTGAACCGATTCCGATACGTTATAATCAAATTTAGGTTTAAATAAACAAACTAACACGATTTCTCACGCGTATGACGTCATGAATGTGGCAAAGGGAGCATGTACTTGTTCACGATTTGCGGCCCTATACTAGGAAAACAGAAACATTTTCATTGTTAAAATGCATTTTTGGATTGTCGGACATGCAGAATAGATTGATTAAAACAAAAGTTCCGATATCATAATAATAAAATAATTTCCCATATGTGGCCAATATTCTGGCGGACACTGTATAACATTAGTTGGATTTAAAAAAGATTTAGCTATAACATTGTATCTGCCAGATTTCCGATTTAATTGAATTTCGTGCTCTTTCGATTTTAGAATATGCAATAATTTTGGAAATAAGTGTTCTGGAATGTGCATTAAACAACATTTATACATACCTTTCAGGATCGCGGGGTAATTTAAATAATGATTTTTCGCCACCGCTTCTAGTAGAACAATTTAAATAAAGGCACTTATAACTAGGCATATTTGACAAAAATAAAATAAAGATTAATTATTTTTCGTAACTCTCTCGGACTAAACCAAAAGACTCGCGTGGCTCGCTTTTAGAATCACACTAGAGCTTGCCCTGACTATTTCTTGGGATGGCTGGCCATCCCAAGGAGGCGGAGCTTTGAACGAAATCTTGTTTCATGCGTTAGGTGGGAGGTTTCGCATCTGGTGTGGGTTTATCTGGGACTTTGATATTAAAATTTTAAACCTTTTTTCACTTTGCTTGATTCTCGATAGAAATAAAGTTTCAAAGCCCCGTTTTGTGAATTGAATTGAACTTACATTATCTTGATATACGCTGCCTTGATTACTACATAGATATCAACAACTTCTGACCAGCGTATATCAAGATCATGTAAATTCAATGCACCTATAAAATTAAATAACGTAAAGACGACTGAACCAAATGTCAACATGTAAGGTATATTTGAAATCAGAAAAATAGTCTTTCATTTTAGCTAGAAATATACAGGGCATTCGATTAAAAATATGTATACCTTTTGTCACCTCCCGTACATATGCAAAATTACCGGAAATTGGAATACAGATTTGGAGTGGAAAAAATGTCCGCTTTTTTATTTTTCCCGCATGATAAAAATATAGTCGCCTGTAGTACAGTGTACAGTAGATATGTGATAGAAGTGAATACTTCTTTACCGATGTCATAAAAGAGACTAAAGCTTCTTGTAGATAGAGTGACGATAACAAGTAGCCAGAAATACGGACTTAACAATAATACAAGTAAAACAAAATTATTTATGGTCATAAGTAAATCCCACGTATCAAACTCTAACGTCTAAAGTAACTAAAGGCCCATTGAACTAGTGAGTAAGTACATATATCTTAACACCAATGTCAATAACCCATGAGGCAACTCACAAGAGGATCCGTATTGAGAAGGTCAAAGCATCAGTATTCAATAAAATGAGCACTATATTTACGAATTGCAAAAATCAGGTTCTTCTACATATTTTCAGTTCAATTTTATAGGGTGAACTATCACTGAAACATAAAATATTGGAAACATTTTAGATGTGGCTTATTAGCCCATGTCACAAACAAAACCATTCTGCATATAATAACAAGAAGAAATACCATAATACCGTGATTAAACCAGGAAAGCTTCAGTACCTTGTTCATATTATGACGAATGAAAACTATTTATTTTTTTATTATTCATAATACAACAAACAAAAATAGAATGTCTTATCAAAGTTTCTATGTTTGGAATCATAAAATAAGACGAATTATTGAATTATTGTTTCCGTGATTAGTGACTCTGTTCGACGCGTTGAGTATAGAGAAGGCGAGACTATATGTACAAAATGTGCAAAGAAATAGAATAATCTTTACCGGTGGTGACATTTTCAGCTCTCCCTGAGACAATGCAAAATATTTAAGTTATTTTCTTCAATATGAAAACAGCTGCTTAATTGTATAAATACCTTGATTCCGGCCACAATAAAGAAAAATCTCACTCAAAATGTATTTTATAGTTTCTAGAAAATCTTGACAAATAGTTTACATAAATACCATTGCGAAACCGTATATAGAAACAAGTTTCTTAAACTACACCTGACATCTGACTTTGAGATTAACTTTGTCATAGAATAACTTATTTGCATACTGAACATTATTAGTCGCATTTAAAATTGAATGCCAATGGCGTATCCGTAATGTATAGTCCATTCAGTATAATATGTTTATTTGCAAGGAGTTGAAGGTGCCTATAATTTATTAGACAAATGTGTATTCTGGATTTGTTTATAGGTGGAACTAAAGATCGATTTAACAATTCATTACATTAAATCTCGTCAAAATTTATTGAGAATAGATTTTATAAATTAATGGATTTTTGTATTACTTTTTGTGGGATACATGCACATTAAAATAACTTTCGAAAATCACGTACTTTTTAACAAGGAAGTTGTTTATGTAAAAGTTGCTGCTGCAATTTCATTTAAACTTTAGCATTTATCAATTAATATTTCAGATTTAAAAAGTATACTTTACAAGCAGAGGCATGGCATATCGCAGAAGTTACTCTTTCTTTAAGAAGGATAACGAATACGAATATAAAAATTACAAACCTAGTAGCTTACTATCGATTTTCTACAATCTTTGTCGAAAATCATGACAAACTAACCTACCGATAAATTCGACTTTAATCGACTCATAGAACAATTCGGTTTTAAAATGAATTCAGCAAGTCTGGCCATACCCAAGCAATACATCTCACACTATATGGCATGGCATGGCAAACTTCATTAAGAGCATCTATGAGCATGAACTCTACACTTCAAAATCATAGAGGATTGGGTCACAGATAGAGTGGCGATTTAAGATGAGATGAGCGTTGGATGGGACACGACACAAGAAGTAGCGACTTCAAATGGTTTAAGGTCTTGACATAGTGTCAACCACGAGAATCGAAGTGAAGTAACGGCCGAGCAAGTAGAAAATGGCAAAACGACAATGAACCGCATAAAGAGGGACATGGAAAAAAGAGGTCTATATTAAAGAGTGGACAGCGACAGGCCAGAGAAGAAGAAGAATAAAAAAATCATTTAGGAAATATCACTGACGTTTTTACAAATGATATTTGCCCAACAAAAATGTGCTAGCGCTTACACACGTCTTGAAATTATTCATCGACGTTCGTACTTATACGCGACCCGACACGCGACGTATCTCACGTAATACACTATACATACGGGAAAGCATTAAAAATTAGCAATTAGATTTCAAACATCTTGTTTTTTTCTTACAGGTCAGTCGATCCGCAAGCTAGTCAATAAAATACGGTCCGCTAGTGCCGAACGTAAGGCCAAACACCAAAGGGCTAAGCGATCGCCCAGCCCTACTTACCAGCAAGGACACGTGATCGACAACCATATTACACATTCCATGGATAGGCCACCGGTGCAGAGGTAAGTTTAGATGTAGACAAGTTTGACTGATGTCAAGTTTAAAGTATATGGGGTGTCCCAGCGACTTTTAGATTTGGTCGAGACAAAAGTTACGTCGAAAAAACGTCAAATGGGACTCAAAAATTAACTTTAATATTTTTAAGTTTTAATAATTTAAAATAGTATAATTATTATGTTTTCCACATTTTTATAATTCTGTGCAAAACTAAAACAATCCACAAAAACTTAAAAGCAAACATTATATTTCCAGTGGCGTACTATTAGTAGGACAAAGCGAAGGGCAGCAACACGATATCTGAAAATCTTGTCTGCAACATTACTACAAAAAAAAACGTGGAGCATTAAAATTTTGCTATACTATAGATCCTTAGCTAAAAATTAGGTATCTACCTGAACTTCAATCATTTTCCAGACTATCTACTTCTTTAGCTATATTTTGACAGTTCATGGAGCATTTACATTCGGGTGTGCAAAACATTCATTTTTGCAGGCACATTTATTAGTGCGAATGTTTTAAATGGTTTTTCGTTTAATTCCTGAAGATGCACCATTCCGTCTATAAAATATGATTCAACTGCATTTGGTGGCTCATATTAAATATCTGAAAAACTCTCACATTTGTTAGTTAAATCTGATTTTGCAGTTTGTACTGTCTTGATGATATCGGGATAGGGGTTAACACGTTCAGTGCCGTAGATATATTTGCTTGTTTGGACCATAAGGCCACGGTATTTTTTTGAAATCTGTTCCTACAGGCCAATAACGCCACTGAGTAAAGTATTGCATTACTAAACGTCTTCTAGCGAAAATTTTGAAAAATAACGCCTCTAGCCTTCAAAAAAAAAATTATCGCTCGGTTCTATAGACCGAGTCAGCGCAGGAGGTTCAGGTCTTCGATTTGCGACACTCGATCCGGTACCGCGGTCGTACCAAAATATATATTTTTAATGGCTTATTCAGTGATTTTATTATGGTATATTTTTAAAACATTTGCCAATGAATTAAAATAAAAGACAAAAATATGAAAAAAATTATAAAGTATCTATGTTGAACTGAGATTATTAGAATTAAAAAAAAAAACTCAAAACTGCTAGATGCGAACTTGTCTCACAGGCCGGCTCGGTCTATTGTCATTCTTATTGGCACTAAAGAAAAGACCGGCGGCGCTCGGGAACCTTTAAACGATCTAGGTCTTATAGACCGAGTTG
This sequence comes from Pissodes strobi, assembly GCA_016904865.1. Taxonomy (NCBI): domain Eukaryota; kingdom Metazoa; phylum Arthropoda; class Insecta; order Coleoptera; family Curculionidae; genus Pissodes; species Pissodes strobi. The sequence goes on from MU182157.1 coordinate 44,844, forward strand.
GCGTGTGCGAACAGTTTTATCTCGGTTTATAGGACCGAGTTTTTATAGTTTGAACACTTCGTTCTCGGTCCTATAGACCGTGACGGCAGCGAACGTGTTAATTCGTAGGACATAATGTTGATAAAATCAAGATTTTTATATTGAGCAGCACTAACAATTCTGAGAAACATAAATTCTATATTAATAGTATGTTGTTTTAAACCTTTTCTTTTGTAGCTGTCAATGTTTCTGTGGTTTCGTAGTACCATGTGTTCCATTTGTGGTGCCAATGGATCCCCAGTGGTATCACAAATGGTTTGCATGGTACTAAGAAATATTGACACCATTAAAAAGAACTTTAGAAAAGTAGTAAAAAATTTTAAATACATGTTTCAATATATTCAATACTCCTCTGACTAGCAGGGCATTGAAGCTCAAATGCCAACGTCTCAGAGACTATTAATTTTAGACATAGGATAAATATAATGTGTCCAGAATAAAATGTAGGATTCCATAAATACCGAATATGCAAAATATTTCATTAAAAAAATGATATTTTTTGCAACAAACCCAAGGGTTGGAAATGCCAATGACCGATTGAAAACATAATTATAATAACATCAACAATTAATTAAATATAGTTCGCTTAAAAATTAAAATTCAAGTACACACTTTTCGGTTACTCCCTATAATTGCTATTTCGTCGGCTCGAACGAATATCGCAAATAAATTCACCTACACCCGTAGCTCGTCAGGCACCGGTGCTCGGCGAGATTTCTATGAATTTCGTCGGAATGGCCTCTGACATAGAAGACTAAAGAAAGCGCGGATTGTGACCCTTCTATAGTGCGCCAAGCGAGTGAACCTTAACGACGACTGAAGGGGGTAGAGGATTAGCACGTAAAAAATCTTGCCTTCCTATAGGCGCACGAGGTTATTGTTTGTTATTATTGATAATATTGATTAGTTTAAGACGTTAAAATTAATTACAGTTTTTTTTATATTACAGTCTTATAGTACAAAATATGTCACATAATATCTCATTTTTATAATAAGGATAGTATTCCATGATATTTGTTGTATGTATTACATAATTATGTTGTAGTGATAAATAGAGTTCGTTTCCCGAAGGTTTTTTATTTACGTCATCGATGACGTCGCTTAATTTGGAAAAAAACGGTTTATCGTAGCTAATTCATATAAATTCTATAGCGTTCAATTCTTGTATTAAAAGTTAGGCAATATTGAAGCAAGTATGTTCCAAAACGCTCTTTATAGAACGTTCGGAATTGTTTTGTAATAAAAACTTTAATTTAGAGAGTTCAGTTAAGAGAGTTATCCGAAATATATAAAAATTAGTTAACCGCGTATAATAATCACCAAATGCTACAAAAATATAAGAAAGGTTAAAAATCTTCAAAAATATCATCAAATTAAGGGTCTGGTGATATATTTTGCAAATTTTCTTTTTTTCGCTAGAAAAGGAGTGTCCTATAGAGTAGCTTAAGCCAAAAAAATCGGACGATTCACCACATTTGAGCCGAAAAAATATCCGCGTTTTGAGCCTTAATTGCCCTAGAAGTGCAAACTTCCACTACGACTTTCCCACGGATAACGTGAAAATATTGAAATTGTAACGTGTAAGTAATGAAATTTTAGTAACCGACACCGGGGGCCTGGCACAGCGTTTCCAAAAGTTGCACATTTGCTTATGGGGAATAACAGTGTTTGTTTACTATTTAAGTATATTTAATATTCCACTTCACGCATGACCCTCCGCTCACTTCGGGGGTGCAACCAAACAAAACTAACCCAAACTAACCCAAGGCATGCCGGAAATAAAAAAAAAATAGAAATTTTTCAGTCGAAAACGCAAATATTTTTTAGTTTGTTTTTCTACATTTGGGCATGTTTTGGGTTAGTTTGGGTTAGGTTTGTTTGGTTATTCCCCCGGAGCGAGCGGAGGGCCATGTATGATGTAAAATATTTGATGAATATATATATATATATATATATACAAAGGAATAGTGTAATCGAATGAGTGTCTCTTTTATTCCGATGAATGAATGCAAATACACATTGAAAAATCATCCAAGCAGCCAAGTTTACCATGCGGGCAATGATATCATTATGACGGGATCGACCATTCCTTCATCTTCATTCAATCGGACTACTGGGGGGGGTCTCGGTCAACAGCAATATGTCCTGGCATGACCACGTTGCTAACGTCGCATAATCAGTCTCTCAGAAGCTTGGTACGCTATTTCGCAACAAAAAATGTATACACCGCAGCAGTTGCTCTTGCTCTACCAAGCGCAAATAAGACCATGCTTAAAATATTGCTCACACATCGGAGGTGCCACGCCAGAGCACACCCTAAAGCTACTGGATTCCGTTCAGAAGAGAGTTAAGCGTCGCGCAAACCAGAGCGGTGGCGGGCGCGGTGGCGGTCGCGGTGGCGGTGGCAGTAAAATGCTGTGCGTGTAAGTTGATTAAAGACCGCAAACAGAAGCGATCTGGCAAATACACGTACAGTATTTTACCGCGACCGCCACCGCGCCCGCCACCGCTCTGGTTTGCGCGACGCTTTATGCGTCTCGTCGGTGACCCGGAATCTGGATAGTCTGAAACACCGCAAACATGTGACCGAGAAATCCCTGTTTTACAGATACTTTTGCGGCAGATGTTCCCAGGTTTGGCCCGCCTTTGACAACGCCTGTCAGACAGTCACGATAAACGGCAAGAGCGCACCGGTTCGTCGTACAACTGGAAACACCTAGAACATCGCTTTACAAGAACTCCTTTGTCTGGCGCGCTGCCTCACTGTGGAACTCACTCCTAGGACGCATATTCGGATGTAACAAGGCAAGATGTCCATTCGGCTATGCCGAACGTTTCTTCATATGTGACGTGCACGATAGCATTTAGTCGGATGTCGTGACTGTTATATAGAATCAACAAATAAGTCTTCAATTATTTAAACACTTCATGCATGGCCCTCCGCTCGCTTCTCTCTCTACGGGGGCTCAATATGCCATGCATGAAGTGTTAAAATAATTGAAGACTTATATGTTGATTTTATGTAACAGTAACTACATCTGACTAAATGCTATCATGCACGTCACATATGAAGAAAAGATCGCAATTGCCGAATGGACATCTTGCCTGCTTAAAAATCTTTGTTTTGGCTATTGTGACAGTTGACAGTAAAAAGGAGGATGGATATTTACAAGTAAAATTTAATTTTGTTTAATGGGGCTATGAGTCGCTTTAAATTAGCACCAGAACAAAACGGAGGTCTCTCGTTCGACGCAATTGTATCCTAGTTAATATTTTCACCCGACAATTGATTTTCAGATGTGTTTTGCCTATATTTCTAGTGCTTTTGTGAAGTGGTGCTGAAAATTCGTGTCAAAACTCGAACTTTGAGGGCATTTTTTCGGTTCAAATGTAACGGATTTTCCGACTTTTTGGGCTTAAACTACTATATAGGACACCCCCTTTCTAGTGAAAAAAGAGAATTTGCAAAATCGACAAAACCTATATATCACCAGACCCTACAAACCAAATAAAATAAATAACCACACAGTTCGGCATCGGCAATTTCCACGCCAATGGCTAAAGCAAGTCGCTGCCGAAATTTTTAAATATTTAAAAAAAATTAGGTGTTGGTCTAGGGTCAAAGTGTATTTAATATATCCTGCGACCAATCACGAAACTGCCTCCCCGCTAAAAATCAAGTAAACGTCGCACTGTTGCCTATTGTCGCGTATTTTAAATAGCCTGAAGGCGAATAAAATATAAATATTATAAATATTATAGTATACTTATTCCGTATTCCGTATTTCCCTGTGTAAATAAAATAGTAAATAAGAGAAGACAGTAGTATTAAGGAAAATAACAAAATTAAGTATTCAAGTAGGAAATTTAAATATGTAAATTCACTATAGGAAACTAGACAGAAAATAAATTAGGATTATTGGAAAAAAAATGTGGCAACGTCTAAATATGCCAGAACATTTTTTGGCCGCATTCTTTTCATACAGGTTCTTTCATTTGGCCAACAGTAATCGTTATCGTTAGTGAATAATCGGTGGTGCGTGCAATTCACGCGTCTAGATTAGAGGCGCGGCCATTTTGAAGAGATTTACCGGCGTTATTATTGGTTGCAGACTAATACATGATTGAGACAAAATGAAGATAATAAAATTCCTCAGTTTTTTGTTAAAAGAAAAAAATTGTATCTTAATAAACAGGGAAGTTAGAGCAGGTTAAAAATAACTAGTAATATTGTTTTTTTACTTCGAATGATAAAATCTAAATTTTCTTGTCTAAGAAATAATAATTTGCTATATGTTTTACGCCAGTTTAAAGAGGAATGTTCATTCTTTATAACTGTGGAAACATTACGACTGTAGCTTTATTGGTTTACTGATAAATAAATTTTAAATATAAAAAATATTATAATACCAGATTTTCTCATTTGTCTTGTATAACTTTTATCCCGACCAACAGAAAAAGTCGCCATATAAAAATTTTGTTGTAGGGAATGTTATGAATAAAAATATTTTTTAGATCTCATAAAGTTATACCAAAATATTAGGTCTATCATTAAAACGATATCTTTCGAGCGCATCGCCGTTCGGTTATAACACTCATCACCGATTCATGCAAAAACAATTGTTATATCGGCAAAAAGAGGGGCTTTTGTAGAGCCCATCAACCCCCACCCACCCCATATTTAAGAGAACTGCCGAGAGGTTGATGACAGCGTGACATTTCGATTTATTTTAAGGGACTTTTGCATATGTTTTCTGTATACTTTTTGTCTATTTAGTCGATTTAAATGCATGTGTCCTTACAGATACTATCTTGGTGAAGATCCATTTGGTGGTAGTATCTACGGAAGAGAAAACAAATACGATGGGGTAAAGCCGGCTAGGAGTTCTAGACGGTCAAGAGATAATGACCACGACAGAAGGTAAAATATCCAATACCTTATTACTGTAGTTTCAGCCTGTAGATTCTAGCGTAACAACTGTCTTATTTGTAAATTCGTTACAATAATTGCTGAATAGCTTTAAAAATGTATATATGCGTTTTTAAGCATAACTAATATAATCCCGCCCATAAATAGATTTCTCTATTAAAATCGCTTATATAGTCACCACTAAAATTTCAAAAAAATCGCCTTAGATTTTGAAATGCATAAAGAAGCAATTAAAATGCTTAGTAAATTTGTACCTATCAACGTTTTAAAACATAAACTGGAACCCAAATTACACTTCTAGGATTCCCGCCTCCCATTTTAACATCTTTCAAACAAAAGATAGGTCTAAATGAACCTTATAAATCCCCTCTTAAGCAACAGCCATAGGTTCAAAAGAACACAAATAACCATTTCCAACTGAACTTGTTTACCTTTATCCATTATTATCAGGCCCTATTCTGAACATCACATTTTGTTCCAAACCATTGACAACATAAATCCCCTAACATACTATATTAATTATATTCATGCCTAATAATTACACATACCTTCAACGTGATGTGGGCGCAATATTTGCTTGCGACGTAATTACAAATTACCAGCAAAATAACAAATGTTATGTTTAGAACAATGATACGTTTTTAAAATATGTTCTTTTATGTTTAGCGCTTATTGAATAACGTAGGATGTATTTACCTTTTATAACAATGCATATTGTTAAATTGTATACTAGATATAAATCTGATCTGATCGATAATGTATTGCCAAGGTTTGTTTCTGCAAATCATTAAAAATTGCGAATGATATTGAACGTGGCGTCAGGGAATGAATAACATGTTGTGACATTGACCATGATTTTTATGTTATTTTTACTGTATTTAGTAAAATCTATTACTCTTCAGATATGCAAAAGACCAAGGTCTGTGGTTTTACCATATAATTTCGCTTTTACGATATACTTAATATCCGGAATTGTACGTTTTATTTTATTTTTATTCTTTTTAACGATGTAATTAAGTAATGTGTTACTTTTAGCAAGTATTTGTATTAGGTCTTGCATATTAACCTGTGATAACACTTAGTTATTAATACATTTTCTAACAAGTTACCAAAATAATACCAAAAAATTCTTGTTAAACAAATTAAACAAATAAAGTAAATTTACGAAAACATGCGTTTTTTATTTCATCCTCCTGAAATTCTTTCAAAATTTCCAATATTGTTTTGCTGTTAGTGCGAATTTTCTAATAATTGAATTTGCTTCCAAACTGGATTTATTTTATTGATTTTAATAGGTATTAAATGTAATATTATCCTGCTTTATTAAAATCCATATTAAATACATTCTGAATGGCTATTCTATTTCCTTACCCCAAAAATTGTCTTAAAGCAAGATCACAGATAAAAGAAAACCATGCATTAAATTAAAAAAAAATAAATCTGTTGATTTCACGTTCTCACACCATTTACGAATGTATTGGTTAATATTTAACTAAATAAAGTTATTAAGTATAAACGATTTAAACAAAGTATATACTAACTGATTTGCGACAAGTAGTTATGTTAAACGAATTATTTCTCTGGCAAATTATATAAGCTACACACCTATAGCACCGAACATTAACAATAGACTGGAAGGTTCACTCTAAAGCCCCGCCCCCAGCATGTTCCTCCTTGCCCCGTCGCGGAACCTTATGAAATGCTGGTTAACCGCTCAGGCCTCGTGCCGCGTTTCATCCGATCTCGTCTAAAGTCTGGCGTCTCGCCTTTGTAAGCGCTACATCAAAAGTGCCGACTGAGAGTGGACCTTCTCGTCTCTTGTTAATATTCGGTGCCTATAGATACAGAAACAGGTAATTAATCCCATGTGATTTACATTAAAACTAAGAATAAAAAGGTAAATAATATAAATTCAAATTTCTATGCTGCATGTGTCAATTAACAAATCACGAGATGGGGTTATACAGAATATAAACTGAAGAAAACACAGGAAAATTTTCAAATAAGTCTAAAAGAAAAATAAAATGTAATACCCTAGTAATTATGGATATGAGATTAATTTCTAAACAGGATTTCAGCATTAGCTGAAAAAGGGGAAAAAAGACTTAAAGGAACTTAAGAAGGCCAAATATTAAAAATTTACGCATATGTAGGTAAAAGAACGAGAGCGTGCCTAAATTTCGATTATAATTTGCTAATAATTAAAAGAGGATCAAATATGAAGATATATTTTCAGTACTGTTAAAAACGAAAATAAGATGGTAACAATGATTCCAGAATAATAAAATTTTTTGCTAAGTTAGGAATTATAAGGCTCATACGGAATTTAGTTAAACAGGTATTTTCAAACCCTTTCTCAATAATTGCACATTCTAAAACTAACACTAAAACTAAGTAAATAAATTGTTTAAAATGTATAATACATGATAAATAAATAATGAAAACATATTTAACCCACTCTTAAATCACGTCACCAACATATTCGCCAACTTTTACTCCTTTTTTTTATGAAATTTTTGCATAGAAATAATATAATAATAAACCGTGGGCTTAATAATTTTGCTCTCCATTTTCGTAAATACATTCATAATTAATATAATATAAAGTTTTAGCGAATGCGAATATCGATTAGGATCGATACGTAATTTTAAACGTCGGGCATAAAACAATAACAAATTCTTGAATATTTCTACAAAATATGTTATAAAAGTATTTATTCAAGTTGGCTCTAAAATTATTAATTTAGTCATTAAAGTAAATATGCCTTTAAGGGTAACACGGGAAAAGTATTTTACGAATACGCTCATTCTTTTCAGCAAGGTTCATAACCTAATAATATTTTTCAGTGTATAATTTTAGCATAATAATGATTATATTTTTATATGTCCAAATGACCATGACGACACTGTTTTTGATTCTAAACCTGATTACCTTCTTGCTTTTTAAGAAGCAAAATAGAAAACTCGAAAATTAATTGTGAGATGTCTCTAGTCAAAGCACAAGAAAAGATATTAGTTTTTACATTTTGAATAAAAAAATCAGAAAAGAGACTTCTGCACTTAAGTAGAAACATATAGGTACCTATAACGTTAATTTTATATGACATTGCAATGACTGTTTACTTTTCCATTTCCGCCCACATTTTTATATCGGTCATTTCCGCATGTTTAAGTGGGGTCAACCACTACCAAATACGGACCTGCTCTTAGACGTATTGTTATTTTTAATCCCCTCTCCACACCTCATTACTAAATTAAGTCACGTCGTAAAATTCTATCCCGATACAAACGAGTCTCTGTAGCAAACGCCTTTTGCAGGTCGCAAAGTACGCTTGGAAGATTTAGCAAATCGACTAGTCGGTTAGTGAATAGGTCAGCGGACGAAGAGAGAAATTCTCAGACTTTACCGAGGCATCTCAATAAGTACGAGCCTCCGACTAGATTGAACGGAAATAATAGATCCAATAGCACCATAAACGTTTCAATTATTAATACAGTGACTCCACCAAGATTTGTGAACGACGGTAAGTGTTTTCTATTTATTTTCTTATTATAAGATTTCTTATATCTACAAACATTTTGAAGAATTGTATGACTTTATATTGGAAATGGTATGGTTTAAAGAACATCCATTATTAATTATGTAAATAAATTTTATTTTATTATCGTTTATTGTTACTTTCACATCAAGTCGCATTAGTGCCGGAAAAAGTATGTTTTTTTTTCTCTTGTGTGCTCTCTGGGTTAGTATATATTTCTCACGCATTTTCGGGGAGTTTTCTTAAATTTTAAAGCTGCCAGTTAAGTAAGTTTAGATTATGTGTTTGTACAAAATAGTGACGTACGTAGTTGCACGGTGGTGCGGTGAAAGCGAAAGAAAGAAGAAAATGTCAATTTATTTTGTTAGGATTATTCAAAATTAGATTTAAATTATATTTTTAATAATTGTCAGGTCGTAGAAAGCAATTTTACTGGTAAAGTCAAAGTCTGATCTGATAACATATTATTATCTAAATTAAATCGAAAGGAACAGAAGTTCCCAAAGTAGTTATGAGAAGAATTAAACTGGGGGATTACAGACAGCTGATTTAACATGTTTTACCTATGTAAAACTATTGACTAAATAACTATACCCCTACTATATAATATACTAAAATTTTTATAACTTAGGATCAAGAAAAAAGATAATAATATCTAATGCAAAATGTTACAAACGTATTCATGGGACACTTGTAACACATAGAAGGGACAAATGTAACAATATCAATATACTATAATAATAGCTAATGCAGAGTGTTACACGTATCCATTCATGGGACACTTATAACACATAAAATAGACAAATGTAATATCAATACTATAAACAAACCATAATATATCCGAATTAAAATATATTTTAATTGTATACAATAAATAGTTTCTGCGGTAGGATCCTTGTGAAACATCGTTGAATAATAATACTAATTACTGATTAGTACACTGCTTTTAGATGCTTCAAAATAGTTTAATAAGATATTTTACTCTACATATGTTTCGGCTTGATGAGGCCTTTATCAAGAGTACATGAATACTAAAATCTAAATCTTTATACCCTACTAAACCGCCTAACCGTATTTTGTTTTTATTGCACTGTCAATTATGCAGGTGTTGAAAGAGCAGGTCAGTTCGTTCGTATTTAAAACGTCTGTTTTTTGTGAGTTTTGGATTTCTGGGTACTCCAAAAGGTTCGGCCTTTTTGCTTTTTGTTTTGGTATGTAGAAGTTTGACATTATTCGTATATATAAAATGATTATTTTCTAAAAATGTTTTGGGAAGCCAGAGTTTATAATATTATGTAAAATCGATTTTTTGTGTTCTTTAATCCTAATATTTAAGTTTCGACCAGTTTGTCCTACGTATACAGCTTCACAGTTCACACAATTTATTTTGTAAATACCAGATTTAGATTCTTTGTCAATTTTGTCTTTATTGTTTAGTCTTCTCCCTAGATTGTTCTTATTAACCTGAATTGTTTTACAGCCAATTTATTTAATTTTTTTGAAACTTTATCTGTAATTCTCGGAATATAATTGATAAATTTAAACGGCTTTTTTTCTATTTCTAATGTAGGGTTATTAAATGGTTTAGTTAAAATGTTCTTCTGTTTTTTCATTATTAATTTGTCAGTCAAAGCGATATTATAAGCAATATTAATTGCAATATGTTTGATAATGGATACTTCTTTTTGAAAACTCGCCGAGTCTAGGGGAAAGCTGAAAAGTCTATGTATGAGGCTATGAAAAGCAGAAAGTATTACTTGCCAAGATTGGTTAGAGTCTTTGTGAATTATTGCATCTGTTGTTGTTGGTTTCCGATATATATATATATATATATATATATATACAGTATGTCCGGCGATCGGGTAGACAAGAGGACAAATGGACCAAAAATTTCAGTTTTCGACAAAAAGTCATTCTTCATAAAAATTTTTGCTTGTTAAAAAAATATGATTGTCGTAGAGAAAAAATTATTTTTTTATACAGGGTGACCAAAAAGTTAAAATTTAATTTTTTTTGAGGAATAAAGTACCCTTCTCAGTTTTCACCAAAATACTACATAAGAATTTTGGTTCAAATCATTCCATCTGTTCAGATGTCGATTTTCATCAACTTTGGATAAAAAGAAGTGTCTTGTGTAAAATTTGCATTTCACCAAATTTCGTTCACTGACAAGGTGTGTGCGTGACAGTGTCAAGCAAATCATTATTAAGTCGGTAACTTTTAATGGTATTTCATTTATAATGTTAACAACGGAGCAAAGAATACATTTAATACAATGATATGCTAATGGCGATTCCACATACAGATACGTAATTGAAAAAAATTATGAACGGTTTCCAACGTACCCGTAACAAAATGATTTAAAGCACGTTTCTTAAGAAATAATTTGCTGACAACTGAAAAATAAAGTTATTTAATTCCTCTAAAAAAAAATAGAAAATTCAACTTTTTGGTCACCCTGTATAAAAAAAACAA
>MU182157.1:55925-73304 GCA_016904865.1 Pissodes strobi
TATATATATATATATATATATATATTGTCATGAATAGTTTAGGGGGTCGCGTGTTTCTTAAAGAATAACTTCTCAGAGAAGAGCTACGTCACGATTAGTACAATGACGGGGTATCAGTGCTTCCTTTAATCTACCACTGGATGTTCTACTCGTGAGGAGGAGGACACGCCTTGTTTAGCGTGTCGGGGGGTAACTGAGGTAGACCGGGACCGAGTTAAGTGGGGTAAGAAGAGATGATAAAAATAAGCACGTTTAGTTTATAACAATAACAATGTATTAACGATAAAACTTTAACAATAATTATTGGTCAGAAAAAATGAGATTCTATTATACCCGATTACTACGGTGCGCATGTTTTCTCGATTGGAGGTACTGTTTATAGGTCTTTGCTTACTGTCTTATAATTTATAGTTTTTCTTAAGATTTGGGTTTTACTTAAGAGCACTAAAAGATTTCACAAAACTTTTTAACTGACTATTTAGACACTTGTCTTTCTCAACACTATGACAAACTTCTTGTCAGAACTTTACTATGGAGGTTGTGAAACCCCTGGTCCTAGCAGTCGTCAAGTGGCTAACCGGTACCAGGTTTGGAAGGAATGGACTAGAACCTAAAGCAGCCGTATGGCTAACTTTAAGAGCGGATAGACCCAGAAGGCAGTCGTCAAATGGCTAACCTTGGGAGCTGGAGGCGAGACTAAAGTCTGCCGAACTGAGGGTTCGTTAGCATATTTATACTAAAAAAGTCATGGCATGCTTAAGGTTCAAAATCGCTCCCGTTGATTGCTCGCGTTGTTTATAGTTTGCTTTTAATGTTTATATAACAATCTCCAAGTTCAAGTTCAAACTTACGACAGGATTATATACGTAACTCCACACTACCAAATACCCCTCTAACATGTCTCACAACACTCTTTAATAATAGTACTACGCTCGACGTAACTCCACACTCCGAATTACGCCTCTAACATGTCTCACAACGCACTTATAATACTACTACGCTCGACATAACTCCACTCTCCCAAATATCCCTCTAACATGTCTCACAATGCTCTTTAATAATACTACTACGCTCGACGTGTTAATCAGCATCAAATTGCGCAACTTTGCCTCAATTTAACCGACCTCATATCTCTTCTAGTTTTCGAGATCCCAATGATGAGGCTCGAATTTGGGACACCCTGTACAATGATCGCAATTAATAAATACATCAACTGCCTGACTATAAATGAAGCATCCTTTTCACAATAATTGCGGCTCAAGTCTCTTTTAGTGGAAAACGGCTACTAAAAATATCGTTCTGTAGGACGATTCTACACAAGAAAAGCAAAAAAAAATTCTGAGGAAATGTTTTGTTTTCCAGTAAATTCGATTTTTTTATATCATAATTAAATTAAAACCTGTCTTTGGATAATTTTCCTATATTTTTTTTTTTGCTATAGGCCGATCCAGAAAAAGCTGCTGATTTAATAAAATTGTGTTATTCCGGAAATGTCTAATTATTGGAATTTTTTTTTGGAGTTTTGAATATCGGAAATCTGTTATGGAGATGAAACAGATAATAATTCTATTTGGCTAGTAATTTGTTCTTTAAACATGTGCAATTTTTTTTCGTGAAAATTCTACATATGGAAAATACTATAGAAATTATTTAAATTGACATAGTAAATCCGTGTGTTTTGTTAGTTTGGGTTAATTTTGGTTCTGTATTAGGTAGGGTTGGTCAAGCGCGTAGCGCGCTTGTCTCATTGCGCTTGTTCGGTTAATTAAAGTTAGTTTCGATTATTTTTGCTTTGTTTGGGATAGTAATGAGGCAAGCGCACTACGCGCGCTTGTCTTCACTCTGGTTAATTGGGGTTAGCTTTGCTTAGTCTGAGTTAGTTTTGGTTAGCCTGGGTTAATCTTGATTAGTTTGGGTTGGTTTTAGTTAGCGTTGGTTAGTTGTGATTAGTTTGGATTAGCTGTACTTGGTTTAGGTGAGTTTGGGGTAGTGAAGAGACAAGCACACGTAGCGCTCTTGTCTCTTTACTCTGGTTAATTAGGGTTAGTTTTGCTGAGTATTGGTTAGTTTGGGTTAATCTTGATTAGTCTAAGTTGGTTTTGATTAGTTTGGGTTGTTGCTTTTCTATTGATTAGTTTGGAAGAGCTATGGTTGGTTTGGGTTAGTTTTGGTTACTTGGGAATAGTGAAGAGTCTTTTTACTCTGGTTAACTTAGGTTAGAGGGGTAGAGAGGCACTCTTAGCCAAGATTTTTTTTTCAAATACATTTGTGCTCTTCTAAACTTAAAATTTTTTGAAAATGACAATGATGTATTTGCGGCGAAAAATTTTGATTGCTCTGCGTTCAGAGAGATACTATCATATCAAAAAATAAATTTAATCTTTTCCTAACGGATTTCCGCTAAACGAAACTTGACCCATGACAACAAATACATCAACCGCCTGACTATAAATGATACATCATTTGCTTTGTCATATGACAGTTAAACAATCTATTTCGCGCAGGCGCCAAGGAAATTGAAACTCGTAATGTCGCTACTCGGTGGTGGATGTACTCGGGTTTTACTTTAAATTTCACTCTCTGATCAACTTGATCAGAAAATCTGACTTGTGCAAACAAATGTATTTTGTAAAAAGCATGTAATGAATATGAATAAGAATAAGTCCTTATAAAATAAAGGTTATTTTATAATAAGTGGTTAAAAATTCTCAGTAACTATTGATTCATATAAGTTCTTGCTTAAAGTTTAATGTTATTAGCCCTTGCACGATAACCAAAACTAACCTAAACAGACCATGCTTTCCTATTCGCCTCGCTACCTCATGCTAACCAAAACAAATCTAAACTTGCCAAAACCAGCTAGAGAGACGTATTGAAAACAAGCTTTAATACAAATCATGAGAACGATAAACAAATCTAACCAAAGCTACCCAAAAAGAGGTATTGAACAAAGTATTAATTTAGATTAGAAGATAGGAACGCTTGCAATTCGCACAAGCTTTATTGTACTATGTTAATACTGATTTATATAGGTTAATTTGGGGTTATAGAATCTGGATTCTGGAAATGGTGAGAGAGTGGCCTTGAAAGGCCACGGCACTTAAGCCCCATTGGATCTTCTGGGCGTCTTCCCTAGGACAGCCAATCCATCTAGGCCAACGCCCACCTAGTGTTGTTAAAAAGGCGTCGATGTAGCCCAAAGAGGCTGTTCTGAGAAATTCCATATCTTTTTAATGGCAGTGGCACACACTCTAAAGGGATCTCCTATGGCACGACGAGCGGGGTGTGTGTGCGAAGATGTTGATTGAATCCAGCAGCTTTAGAGTGTGCTTAGGTGCGGCATCCCAGATGTGTGAGCAATATTCTAAGCGCGGTCTTATTTGAGCTTTGTAAAGCAAGAGCAGCTGCTGCGGTGTATAAAATTGTAAAGGAATTCCTGTTCTAAATTGAGAGACAAGGGTACTGTCATCTGCAAAACTGTAAACAGGATTATTGATTTCAGTCAGCAGGTCATTAATATAGATAAGGAACAAAGTTGGTGATAGTACTGCGCCCTGAGGCACTTCCGCATTAATGGTGAATATGTCTGAGATGTGTCCATCTACTGCAACGTGCAAAGATCGGTTCTTTAGGAAACTGGCAAGCCAGCTGCAGATAGACGCAGGCAGTCCGAAGGACGGCAGTTTTTTGAGCAATCGGTCAAGCCAAATGCCTTCGAAATATCCAACGCAGTCGCTCAAGATTCTTCGTAGTTCTCAATTGCCCTACTCTATATATGAGTGACATAGGTCACTATATCTCCGATCGATCTCTGTTTGGGAGAGCCGTATTGGTTATCGCTAATTATTCTGCTTGTCTCGAAGTACTTGGGTAGTTGCTGATTGATTACACGTTCCATGACTTTGGAGATTAGATGGGCAAATCAATCAAATCATCAGTGTCAAAGCAGACGTCGAGCCAAGGAAAATCCAGGTAGAACTCTCTTAAATCCTTCCTGTTTGCAAGATTGTGATGCCAGATTTTGCGAGGCAATGGTGGATCCTTCTGTAGGAGTGGCAGTTCACATGGTCCTCCCAAATGGATTACTTTAGTTCCCAAACAGCACCGCAATCGCAGAGCAGTTGCTCTGCTGTTTCGTCCTCCTGTTCACAGCCTCTGCATAGAAGTGCTTCGTATAATCTATATGCAGAGATGTTTTCTTAGCTCGCACTGTCCAGTCAGAATCCCTGACAAGAGTCGTAGGTTCTTCCTTGACATACCCAAGTATGCGTTTGCTGCAGACTCATTAGGGTAGCTCAGTAGCTCCCTGCCAAGCCGATAGTTAGTTGTTTCATCTCATCTTGCTATAAAGTCTTCATGAGTGATATTGTGTATCAACGTCACGATAGATAGGCTTGAAGGGCCAACTCCCATAATGTTTAAACCGGCTGCCTTTCTATAGCCAATTTATCCGCTAATTTGTTGCCTTCCCAATGTGAATGTCCTTTAAACCAGCACACAAATATTCTGTTTTTGCGGGAGGCATCCTCCAGTGAATTGTGACATTCTAGTACTGATCTGGTCGTAAGTTTATAACGTTTCAGGGCCAGTAGTGCTTGTCTATTGTCTGTGTAGATTTTAATGGTCTTGTCCTCAGTAGTCCTGCGAACAATATCTTTTGCGGTTGTAGATATAGCATCAGCAACTTCAGACTGAACTATACTTGCGGGTACCTCCATACATCATTTGAGTTGAATGCGCAAGCTACGGGACTATATTCCACAGCCTGCTCCCTCCTGGGCGTTTGAGCCATCAACGAAAATGTTAACCGCACCTTCGGTTATAGGCTCATGTGGTTTTATTTGAATATCATGGAGTTTATCGAAGACAAACTTAGTAGGTATGCTATCTGCGCTGGACTGCAGTAGTGGCAATCTTCTGACATCCCCTTCCCACAAACGGCGTCTAGTATCTTCACATTCTACGCTGGATTGCACACCAATGACTCTGAGCCTTAACAGTGTTTGTAGTCCGAGCCACTTCCCTTAGATAAGTATTTAGGAAGGGCAAGCACAACATTACTTTCATGGCTCTGGTTGGGACTGTTCTCATAGCTCCCGTTATGGTTAGGCCAGCAATTTTCTGTGCCTGACCAGTTTCGGTTAGTTCTGGTTAACTCTGGGGCCACCAACCTACGGCTCCATTGGCAGTCATGGGTCTTATGATAGCAGTGAATATCCACGTTACGACCCAAGGTTTCATACCCCAGGTTTTTTCCACGGTCCTGCGGCACTGTTCATAAGAAATGTATCAGATCTTTAATCTTCGTCCTGAATGAGGATTCCGGGTTAATTTAGCATTACAGGTGACCCCAATAATTTTGACGTTATTAACCAAAATGAACCGTTAACGAAAAGTAACACAAGCTAACTAAAACTAGCCAAAGTGACGTATTGAAAAGCAGTATTAGTATAGAATAGAATAATATTTATAAGGCTATATTAATACTGGTTTGTAGGCCGATATTAATAATACTGGTGTGTATGGGTTAGTTTTGGTTAGCCAGGATTAGCTAGAGTACAAAGCTCAATCCTGCTTGCTAGCTGATGTTAACCAAAACTAACCGAAACTGGCCAAAAAGAATTATAGAAAACAAGTTCCTATGCTACATTAAAGGGGAAATGAAAATAATTTTGCTATTTCCGCTCAGCAGTTGTTATATATTAATGATGCTAATTTCTTAGGTCCTGCCAAACCAGCCCGTACTTACAAATCAAATCTAGCCCGTAGCAAAAGCCTTATAGTTCACGGAGACCTTGATCCTACAAGGAATAGATCGAATATGTACACTTCGAACTCCAACATCCATAGACTGAACGAAAACCCAAGCGGCCTCAAGAGTCCTGGACTTATTTCAAGCCTCAATAGAAGCCAGAAAGTATGTATATCGTAAATGTATCAGTGAAACTCTCTTTTTATCTATGCAAAAATGTATTTATAGACTCTATTTAGCCTTTTCGAGAAAAACCGCAAAAACTTTTAATTTATTAAAAAGCATACTCTAGCAACTACTTTAAAAATCACACAAAAAGGAATTTTCTCTTATCACAAGCGCTGGAATAATGAGTTCGAGATCTCCTAACTAATCAAATTATGGAAAAAGCAAGTTTTCTTATTAGATATTAAATCCTAGAATATTTTTTAAAAAATGAGCGTGCTTGTGGACTACATATCAGAAGTGAGACTTCATCCGCAGAAACCGGAATATATTTGGCAACTCCCCGGAATTATATTTCAAGTATATATGATCCACCAGAAACCAATAAGGTACGAAGTCGGGTACCATTAATATTATTCTTTGATCATATGCTAAAATTACCTTTATTGCTTACTCTCTACCAATAAGGCATGATGTCCGCGTATCACCCATGTTTTTCCAACGGTGGCATACGAAAATGGCCATTACAACAAAATAAGGACGGTAGTCGATTTTATCTATCGTATTTCTAATGGTGTTACATCAAAAGTCAACTTTATGGCAAAACGAAGAATAGCATACGCGGTCGCGGCGTATCTCCTTCTGTACTTATTACACCCCAGGTACAGCACACCCACATATTGTAATATGCACTCTAACCTAAAGAAGTTTCAGCGATTTTTCTTTACCACTTTTACCATAAACATGTTTTCGGAAGCTCTGTGATGGACGGTTTCTAAGATACTACCGCTATCCTCTCTTAGTTGACTAGCCACGCATGATATCTACATTTTGATTAATAATATTTTAATTATTTTAGGATATAAATGATGATATCTACACATCTCGTTTCCAGAGAAATGGTGATAGTGTAGATAATGGCATACGTAGATACCCGGACACAAACACAAGCAAAAGTTTAGGAGATAGAACTGAACATAAGAGAGTTTATCTATCCGGTATAAAAAGCAGGTCTCCAGAATTCCTCAAAACTATTAATGGAGACGATGACGACTGGAGAGTGAAAAATTACAGTAGTACTACTTTAAAACCATCTTCGAGGAATTTTAATGGAACTGATGTTTATGAACCTCCAACCAGGTAATTATTTGTCTTGAAAAAGCTTCTTATTTAGTGCAAAAAATTGTGTTTTAAATATTGATATTGTATATATCTACCATACATTAAAATTAATAAGATTATAGAAAATTTGGCTATTTTAAAGAAAAATTATTTCATTCAGAGCTGAAATTTTTGTAATGTTTAAATTTTTTCCAATTATTTGAATCATTGATTTTAAATCATTTTCTCTGGCAATGATTTTTTAATTATGAATGAATGAAATCATCGTTTGTATAAATGTTTAAATTATTGTAAAATGATTTAGTGCATTACAATATCTGAATCATTAAAAGAGGATTTAAATAATTTTCAAAACTATAAATTTATTTAAATCGTTATTAATATTCGAATTTAAATACATTTGGCTACAAAAGCTGTTTTCCATGTTTCATACAAAAAGTTCCTGGCGTGCATGCAGCACGTTCATGCACGCAGGCGCATAATTTTAGGGGCGCAAAATCGACGGTTATTCAGTATTCTCTATTACGAATTTAAAAAATATATAAAATTTTCTTATTTTATTATTTCAATATGTCTAAAAATTTTACCAAGCGTTTGCCTTAATAGCACAAATGTGTTCTCTTCGTAGTTTCCTTGTTGGCACTACATGCCACGCCGCGTCGTATATAGAATATACGAATTGAAAAAAAAACGGTGGAGTGCAATAATCAAAAAGATGATTTGCATAGTGCAATATTTGGCTGGTCAAAATCGAGCATTCAGAGGAGAGAGCTAAACCCTTTATCAACTAAATAATGGCAATTTCTTAAAATTAGTTGAAATGGTTGCTAAATTTGATCCAATTATCATGGAGCATGTTAACATGTACATTATATTCAGAAATCTAAAAGATAAAATCAACATATGCATCATTATTTAGGTAATCATTTTCAAAATGAATTAATTAGTTTGTTGTCAAAAAATATTCAAAAAGAGATTTTATTGTGTCTATATATAACTCCCGATGCTAGTTATATATAATACTGTTATAAAATAATAAGCAGTGGAAATAAAAGAACATTTTTTAGGCTTTATTAAAATTTTAAATATTACAGTGGAAGGGCTTTTTAATTATTTAAAAAATGAAATTTTGTCAAAATTTGATATTGATTTAAATGATGTGAGAGGACAGGGATATGACAACGGCGTAAATATGTCTAGCAAGCATATATGTCTTCAAGCTCAAGTTAAAAATGCGAATCCCAGAGCAATGTTTATGCCTTGTTCAGCTTACACATTAAACCTAACTGTTAATGACGCTGCCAAAATATCTTTTGATACTGTACAACTTTTTTTCTGTTTCTCCTTATAGATGGAATATTTTACAAAAGAATGTCCCTAATTTAACATTAAAACCAGTAAGTGTAACTAGGTGGGAACGTAGAATGAAAGCAATTCGTCGTCTTAGATATCAGTTAGAAATTTGTACTAGCCTACAATTTTTGACAGAAGATACGTCACGAGACATAAATACAAAACATAGTGCACAACACGGAGCACAATCTTTATTGGATAAAATTAAGACTTTTAAATTTATTTGTTCGATTTTAATCTGGCATGATGTTTAAGAAAAATTAATATAGTAAGTAAAATGCTACAAGATCCGAATAGAAACTTAAATGACTATCATAAAGAAATTTAAAATTTAAATCTTTTAACGAAAAACGGTCAGACAAAAATTTTGATTTGCTCATCAATAAAGCTAAAGGAGAAGCTGAAAAAAAAACGATGTTGAGCAGGTATTCCTAATAGCACGGCAACGAAAAATTAAGCAACAATTTTCATATGAAAGTAAGAATGAATCTGTAGCAGATTCAAAGCAAACAATTTAAAATCGATTTTTATGTTCTAATTTTAGATACAACCAGGCAGTCTTTACAACGGCGGTTTGAGGGTATAGGTAAACAAATTTCAAAATTTATTTGGGTTCTTATGTAATTTTGAAAATTTAGAATCTGACTTAATTAAAGAATCAGGTGAAAACTTAGATACCGCCGAAATTAATGGAGTATAATATCTAAATACATTGACGGCTTAGATTTAAGTAACGAAATCTCAACATATGAAATTCTTAATCCTAAAAATACTATTGATTCATCCTTTCCCATAGACTTTTTAAATTACATAACTAAAAAAAATCTACAGTTTTTTTTCCAAATTTATTTATAGTCTTAAGGATATACCTTACATTACCCATTTCAGTAGCTTCAGGTGAAAGAAGTTTTTCTAAGTTAAAACTAATAAAGAATTATTTACGGACATCTATGAGTCATGAACGCCTATTAGATTTGGCCATTATTTCGATTGAAAATAATATTGCTGAGGCCCTTGATCATAATCAGATGATCAATGAGCTTGCATCCGTGAAAGCCAGACGTGTTTTATTGTAGGTACCTATATCGTTACTTTTTTGTCTTGTTTATTACAAAAATAGTATTTTTTAATTTTTGAAACGTTTTTATTTTTCATTAAAATATTTCTCTTACCTACCATATAAATACTAGGTGTAATATTATTTGTTATTTACGATGATTTTATTCTCTTTTAATTTTCTTGTGAATGTACTACTTTCAATTCCTATTATTTATTATATTTCATAAATAATCAAGTAAATAATCGTAATGATATAGTGATTATAAGTAAATAAATAAATAAATAAATAAATAACCAATTTATTGCCAACAACATCATACAATATGACAAAGCAACGTCACAGATGGGAATACAGTAGCCCTACATGCAAATATACAGTAATATATATTTTGTATAAATTACAAGCTGAGTTATAAATTATTCAATAACTTAAAATTTAAAGTTCAAACTTAAATGACTAAAACATCTTTTGTCTTAAAAATACTTTTGTTTGTTTTTTGAATGAATTTATATTTTGAACCCTTTGCAATTCAATGGGAAACATATTAAAGGCCTTATATACAAGGGACCTCTTTCAAAGAACGCAGACCTATGCATTGGTATGCTTAAGGTGTTTGTGTTTCTGGTTTAAGTTGTCATAGCCTGAGAGTGGTTTTGAGAAATGGTAGTAAATAAGGTACGATTTTTTACAAACAATACTAGAGAAAGGAAATAGAGAGAGGGTACTGTTAAGACATCAAACCGTTGGAAGTATGGCTTGCATGATGTAGTTGGCTGCAGACCAAAAACACACCTCAGCATCCTCTTTTGTGCCCTAAAAATACTGATTGCAGTTTTTCCCGATCCCCAGAAAACGCCATAGCTTATCAATGATTGTATGCTCGATAGATAGAATATTCTAATTGTTTCCAAAAAAGCTGACCTCTTAACCGTCTCAGCAGATCACAACAGCTACTTCGTCGAGTATCCAGCACATTTATCTGCATCTCCCAGTCTAGAGAACTGTCCAAATAAACTCCCAAAAATTTGATGTTATCTGCCACTGATATTGACTTCTTATCAAACCTAACATACAATGACTCTATTTGTGTGGGCAGTTTGAGGAATATTACAAGGCCAGTCTTATCAACATTGAGTTTCAGATCAATATTGAAACACCATAACTTCATCTGTTCAGCAGTCTCGGAACACTCCATCGAGAGGCCACTTAAAGTTGAACTTGTAAGTTGTATTGATGTAATGATGTAGCATCAGCATACTGACAAACTAAGCTGGAGTCGAGGCTGGAGTCAACAATTTTATTTAACTCATTTACATACATTAAGAAAAGCAGAGGCCCCAAAATAGATCCCTGAGGGACTCCAGTCTCCATCCTAGTTGGTTTTGACCAATATTTTTTCGAATCTTGCAAAACACAAACTAGCTGCTCTCTGCCGGACAAATATAACCTCAGAAGTGCCCCACAGGCTCTCTTAAGCCCATAATGTTCCACTCGAGTCAGCCATATGCTATGGTTGATGGTGTCGAATGCTTTTGAAAGGTCAAAGTACATACTCCCGACCTTCTGGCCCTGATCTACTTTTGTGATTATAAAATTAATTGTATTATAAATGGTTAGTTGAGTTGATTTTTCTGGCCTGAATCCATATTGATTATCTACCAAAATATTGTTTTGTTTGATAAAAGCCATCAATCTATTGTACATTGCCCTTTCAAAAACCTTCGACACTGTTGGAAAAAGTGAAACTGGCCTATAATTATCAATGTTTTGTCGATCACCTTTTTTGAATAATGGCACCACTTTTGCTTTTTTTAATGCTGTTGGGTATACACCAGATTCAAAAGAAAGATTAATTACCTTGGCAAGAGGATTACTGAGGGGTTTGGCAACATATTTTATAATATACACTGGCACCTCATTTATGCCTGCTGATGATTTATTAGGCAGATTCATGATTAAATTAAATACTTCTAGAGGGTTGATTGGAGAGAGAAAAATAGTATTTACACATGGTTGGCTATTCAATGAGGTAGGATTCATGTTTGGAGTTGAGATTAATTGGAATTTTTTGCTGAAGGCAGAAGCTATTTCATTAGGGTCTCTTAAGACAAAATTTTCCTTTGTTTTCAAAAAGATATTATTTTGGCCAGTTATATTTTTATTAACTTGACTGTTAAAAAGGGCCCATGCAGATTTTGAATGATTTTTTCAATTTAGGATTTTATTGTCATTTATGGCTTTTTTATAGTTAGATAAGTATTTTTATAGAGTTTTTTTCTGTTTTATATTTTTCATACACTATAGCAGAGTTTGCTTGTTTATACCATATATGTAAGTCTTTTATGTAGTTTGAGTAGTTTTTAATCTCCAACTTTCATTTTTATTTTTTATTTTAAATGAACTTACCGGAAAGGCTGGTTCAAAATAAAAGTGAAAAATGTTAGAGAACACACAGAATACCTTGTCTGCATCATATCCAACACGCCACACTTCTTTCCAATCCTCTTCATTTAAATAATTTAAAAATGTCATTATATTATTATATGAAAAAGAACGTTTTTTAATAAACTCTTCCTGCTTTTTATTAACCTTTACTGCAAAAGAAAATAATTGACCATCATGATCAGAAACATCTGTTTTGTATACCTTGCAATTTAAATCATTTGTACAGATATTGGAAAATATGTTATCTATTTGACTTCCACTACCATTTCCCTGTCTGGTGACACCCACTAGCTGTGACTCTAAACCATAACTTAAAGGAAGCTGTTTTATATTATTTGCATCAGGTCCACATTCTAAAAAATCTGTATTGAAACACCACATATGATTAGAAATTTGTTTTTACTATAGACTTTTCCAAGCAGGTAAGATAGTTTTGATAAGAAAACATCTATATCACCTGAAGGTGATCTGTATATACATGCTACCCTTAAAACAATATTATGTAATTTATATTCAGATATGGAAAATTCAAAGTGTTTCTCTTCTTGCTCTAAATCAATGGTAATATTCTTATATTTTAATTGAGATAATCTATTTGCCAAAATGGCTGTACCACCTCCCCGATATGTGATTTTGGAGCTGTAGCTTGATAAAATATAATTATTTATATTTAAATTTTCCACCTCTGAATTCTGTAGCCAGTGCTCAGTTAAGCAGAAAATATCTGGATTTTTTTCATCCAACAATACCTCTAGATTTCATATTTTATTGTTTACACTTTGTACATTAAGATAAAATAATGAAATTAATAATTCTGATCTTGATTTACCATGGTTGCATTGGTTCCGTAAGTTCTCTTCTCCTTGTCCCTGTGTGGTCTGTCTTCCAAAAAAATTCTCCCCAGTGAAAAATTGAATCTCTAGAAGGCAACACCTGATGGCCAAAAGCTTTCATGGTGCACCAAATCCTTCAGTCCAAAATCAACTCCTACCATAAAGCAATTTTGATTTTCATTTCCCTGCTTCAAGTGACAACTTGATGGAGACATCTTCAGGTTTGGTTTTTGCCTTGTTGACTATAAATTGTCTTACTGTTTCCTCGGTTACATTTGTTTTAATTTTTGACAGGTATAGGCAGATTTTTTGTTGTCCCCAGTTTTTAAAGACTGAAAATCTCCATTTTCAGTATTGGAACCTAGTTTTCTGTCAAGTTTATTTTTCCTAAGTAGGTCTCTTCTATGTTCATTGTATGTGGCCCTTACATGTTCTCAGACAAGGGATGTTCTCTGTTTCTTGACCAGCCCCTTTTTTTCTGTAGTTGAAAATCTTTTTGTCCTCGTTATCACAACTAATTGAAACTGACCTTGCTTTTCCAGCATATGATTTCTCCGGTTGAGCCTCATTCTCGGTTAATAATGGTTTCTCAACTATGTTGGTTTGGTGTGTTAATGTTTGTTCTTTCTGTGTCAAGAACATTATCTGCACTACCTTCTTTACCCAAGACTTTATTAGTGTTTGTGGTTGTGTTACTGTTTATATCGTTTTTTTTTGAGTCTTTAGCGTATATATTTTTTTTGATATACTTACCAAATATTTTTTGTGATTTTGTTTATTTTGGTAATTTAATAAATATTTTTTCTAATTACTTTTTATCAGTTTTCTTACATTTCAAATCATTGCCAGTTTTTCGCGAAATATATTTTTAAAAATCAGGACGATTTTTTAACTAGGGTTGCACCAAAGAAATCTGTACGTAGGCGCCAGACACCCCAGGAACGGGCCTGTGTTCTAATATGAAAAGTATGTTTGATTTAAATAATTTTTAAAATGGTTTGTTGCAACGCTGATTTCATTTAGCTCTACACAGTAAAAACTGTTTATTACAATCAACAAAACCTTCATTGCTCAAATAATACCTTGGATATATAAATAAAAATTACAGGAAGTAATTAGATGTGGATACGTCTGATGTCAACACTTTCGTAACGTGTATTATTAGAGTTATATAAAATTCAGGTGATAGACTGTTTAAAAACACTTATCTCAATATGGCAAAGGGAACATTATGCATGTATGGCCATGAAACTCTATTTATTATTACGTGTAATATAGTTGACTGGCCATGGAAAAGTACCTACATACCCCACGCGAAACATAAATGTCCATATTGTTATAGAGTAATGCCAATTAAATTAACATTCATGAATTTTTACATAGTTTTATTAATAATTAAATGTAGCATAATTCGCCTAGTTGTTATGTATGGTATATACACGGTTTTACATGTAAAATTATGTAAATTGCTATATTTACTGTAGTATAACCTACGCGGGTCGATTCAACATAGTTGAATGAGATAAGTAAAATTGTGCTTTGTCTTTATTTTGGCAATGACCGTCAAAATAGATTAAAAAGAAAACCAATCCCTACGTTGTGTTATTATTATATATTGCACAACTTTACTTACCCTGAATGCGCTTCGACGAAGCACAATTAGGAAAATTTGAGGGAAAGGTGCGTCATGTAAATTAAAAGAAAAGCGTGCCGGACTCAGCCTGGAATTCACGAGGGGAAAGAGTACGGCAGAGAAACCCTCGATCCTAAATTCCTAAACCGAATTATGCTGTATAACCCTTATTAGTATAATAATTAATTAAATTACTGTCTCCCGCGCCACAATTAGTAGTTCCACATTCGTAATAACACATTTAAAACTGAAGAGATAGCTCTCCGATCGGGAATCAAACCCGTTTCCGCGTGTGTCAGGCGAATGTGATAACCACTACACTACCGAAAAGGGGTGTTAGTTAGCTAGATGCCGCTGGAGGGTACTGAGGTCCTAGAATACGGAGGCTACCCAGCTAAAGTTAAAATTAGGGCCAATATCTCTAGAATGATCATTTCATTTATAACTAGGATATTCACCCGTCAGGGTAGGAAAATGTTAGTAATTTCACAAAAGCTCTTACCTGCAATCACAGTCATACTAAAACTAAAATTCCAGCACACGAAACGACAGCAAATCATAGATTTTTGTTTTCATTTCAAGCAGAGTTATTCACAGCATAAAACGATTTCATTAAATATATACACAGGTTATGCCATCAAATATGAATTATACATGAGAATAAAAGAAAAACTTGTACCAATTATGTTAATAACAATATTATAAATTTTACTGACTTGTAATACACGATAAAAGAAAAACTATTCACAAAATAAACTGTTCACTGCGCCGGTTTCAGATTTTCCGTCCCCGCTCTCGAACGATACGTTTTTAGGATCTCCTCGAAAAAACCTCGCAAAACCCGACTTCAATTTATGACTTGTTTTTCTCTTTTTCTTGCTTTACATATATGGGGTGTCCCAAAACCGAATGTATAAGGTCTAATGAAATAATATTTTAAATAGGCGGGTTACCTCATTACCAGTCACGTCAACAACAGTACATGCTAAGTAACGTAATTGTAACGGGCATTTTTAAAATTGGCACGTTCTTCTTCGGGTACTGTATACAACCTCAAATTATCCTGATTATGTTATGTTATAAGATGAAGTGGGGTAAGTGCGCAGTAAAAATAAAAAAATGATGATTTAATATGAATTCAAGGAAATCCAAATTAAGCTACCTTTGAAGATAATCTGGTCTTTGCGGAAATTGAAAAAATGGAAAACTCGAATTTTGAAGAACTTTTATTTGAACGAACATTGAAGAGTCAAATTTCATAAAATATAAAAAGTGTATAAAACTGAGCTTATATTTAAAAAATATACTGCGTCCATTTATTATGGAATAGCTAAAAAAGTACTTAAATTTTAAACGCTTGTATTTTCATCAAATTTTGATCAATCTGTTCCATTTTTTGATTATTAGGTAGATTTACTCTTTAACTACTTAGTACAAAGTGGTTTTCCTTACTTTAACTCTGTTGTATACAGGGTGATGTCCAAAGCATCAAGCCATGTAAAATCATCTCATTTTAAAATTCGTGTTTAATAAATTCAAAGCAACAAACATTTGATTTTATTAGCGTGTTGGTTACAGGTTTCCGTTAGGTAGTTACTGTAATAATTACAGCGCAGTGCCGTTCGTGTTACTTAAAAAAAAAAGATTTACAAAATCGTGATATTGCCATCAAACTTATAAATGCTATTTTTACATCGAGAAAGCAAATGTTAAACGTCAATCTCGAATCTAAGAATGTCGATAAAAGTAAAGAAAATTATTTATCATTACCATATATACAGGGTCTATCCGAAAATTTGAAATCGCTATGTCAACAGCATAATATAACCGTTTGTCATAAGGGGCACAATTTATTACAGCAATATTTTAGTAAACTAAAAAGCAAAACTAGCAAAGACAAAAAACACATACAATATATCAAATCTCCTGTAACAATTGCCCAAGTGTATATATTGGCCAGACAACACAATACCTCAAAAATAGATTAAATGGGCATCGGTACGACAAAAAAAAATAAAACAGCATTAACCAACCACCAAAATCAACAAAAACATACCTTTAATTTCGAGGAAACTAAAATTCTAAAAACTGAACTCAACCAATACAAACGAGAGTTCTTGGAAATGGTATATATGTCGTAGCCAGATTACAAAACCCGTCGTTTTATAAATTGCCTAGGCGTTTTATAAATAGCGGCCAAATTGTCAAATTTTCGTTTACCTTTCATTATTTTGCTGTCTGGCTAGCCGGATTATCAAATGTCTAGGCGTTTTATAAAACGACGTTCAACACGAGGCCAGATTCTCAAATGTTAAGATTATCACGAGCGGCTAAAACATAAGTTACGTTCCATGTTTTATTTACATTTTTTTCTTAATTTTGGGTTAGCTTTGGGTTAGTTTTGGTTAATTCTTGTTGATTGAGCCTCCGTAGCGAGCGAAACGAGCGGAGGTTTATGCAAAGCCATAATAATACCTCCGCTCGGTTCGCTCGCTACGGGGGCTCAATCGACAAGAACTAACCAAAACTAACCCAAGACTTACCCATATAACATACTTAAATACATTAATTAAAATTTTGATTGCCCTAACTTTGAAATAAAACTTGTATTTTACAAAATGACTACAACGTTTCACCCGCCAGAATGTCAAGCAGAAGTTAATCTTAAACATTTGATAATCTGGCCGTGTGTTGACAGTCGTTTTATCAAACACCTAGGTATTTTACAAACCGACTAGCCAGATAGGAAAATAATGAATGTTAAACGAGAATTTGACAATCTGGCCGCCTTTTGTAAAATGTCTAGACATTTTACAAAACGGCGGATTTTAGAATGTGGCTACGACATATATAAAAAAAACGAAAATTCCATTAATGATAAAACAGATATCAAGAACCTGAGCAAAATTTATTATAATTTAATTAACTAAACATCCCGGTAAATGGATATAAATAAGTTCATTGATAAAAAAAAAAGCCACGTTATTCTAAATATTAATAAAAAAACAACAAAAAA
>MU182157.1:73704-88812 GCA_016904865.1 Pissodes strobi
CAATGTTTTGAAATGGAAAATTTTACAACTGCCAATAAAAGCTTTTATAGGACAGCGGAGCTTCTGAAACAGAAACTCCGCTGTTCGTTGTGTATTAACAAAGAATATTCTTCCGTAGTAGAATATTCTTTGGTATTTAAAACGGCATTTTTATCGATGTGCGTATTCTCAGGATGGTGAATGCCAAGTTGACAAAGCCTGCCATTTTCAGGTTCAATTTAAGTATGAAATACTGGTTCAAGAAAAATAATATATAACTAAAAAAAAGACTGAAACGAGAAACACAATAAACAAACATCTAAATAAAACGCATAGTCTAACTGAAGCTCTAATATCAACCCATGAATTTACATTAAAAAATTTAAAAAATAATTAGGTTTCTTAATTAAGTAATTTATAAATTAATATTGAATTTTCGGCGAATTTTTATAATTTTATTAATGAAATTTATTACCCATCTTTATACCTTATTATTAAATATTTTAAATCGTTCTTAGAATATTTTTTCTTCCTCCAAATTTATTTGTTGCTCAACAAGTTTCATCAGCTCGTAAAAATTATCTTAGTTAATTTTTGCCATTAAAGCAATGAACCAGCGGCGTAGTAATCGTTTTGAAAACCTGATACGTTTTTAATATAATTTTTTTAAATTCCACAATTATGTTTCGGATACTCTACAAAATATGGAATTATGCTGACTGTGCTACTGCGAACACTAAGAATTTTTCTAGGTTGTATACAATATCCAAAAAGGAATCGTAAAATGTAAAATATTTTGGATATAGATAAAAATATATCGCATATTCTTTAAAACTGATGTTGTTCTGAAACTACAACTCAAAACAACATCTCCAGCTTTATAAATAGTAGAATGTGAATGAAACTGACCACATCTTAAAATCCTTGTAATTTTGAACCTTGTCCTATTTTAACATTCTTCATACCATAAAAATGAATCTGACATTTTTCTTGCAGGTTAAGAGACACGCATATTGTCTCATCTTCTTCACCAAGTCACTCAATACTTCGCCGTGGCAGTACTTCCAGCACAGACTTTTCCGAAACGTATCACACTACAACTAGAAACGACGATCCCAACAGACCAAGCGTCACTAACACAGTGAAAACCATAAGCAAAAAAACAATCCCTAGTAAAAATGGCAGAGCGATGGAAACTATAGAGTCCAGCGAGACCAAGAGTATCACCAAGAGCCATTACAGAGGAAATAGGGGCGATTCATCTCCTAGTGTCAAATTTTACGAAAGTGATAGGCGGTATGATAATTCTAAGCCAGTTGTTATTGAGGTTCGAAACTATAAGAAGTAAGGTGGATTTAAATTGTGTACATGTGAAATTTAATGTACTAAGGACTAAGTACTTAAACTGATGAGCTGGGAGTGTCCGTTTTAGCTTTCTTGTAATTGGAAAAACTTTGTTCCAACTGCATGAATGTTTTTACAATTTACTTAATGTATTGGTAGCTAGATAAAGGTAGATATTAATCCACTATTGGAAGATGGAAGTGGTTAAAATGTGTAGCGTGTACCTATCAAGCTGTCTTGTCGATATAAAATAAATAAAATGATATAACGTGTTTACCATTTTCGTTTGCATCTGGCAATCTACTTGACCCAGTTAGAATTGCACTTCGAACTATAACTAATTACTTACTTCTAATATAAATGGCACTGTGTGTTGGCTTCATTACCGAGAAAGCATGTAGTTTGTATAGGTACATCTACTTCACAGATAACAGTGCAATTTGATAAATAGTGGAAGAAATCCTTTAGTTGCTTGTAAAAGTGCAATGTGCAGTTAAGAGATCGTTTTCTCTAGTTTCCAGAAGCTACATTTCAATTAGTGCAGACTCAGAAACTTGAGAGAACTATTTGGACTTTACTTCTTGCGTAGGGATATTGATAAATTTGTCTAAACCGCCTAATACATTTATGGACTTCCAAGAAAACTAAAATAGAATTTACGAAAGTTTGTCAAGGCTTTATTATTAATAGTATAGAACTAATTACTTAACGTTATTAAGTTTATGTATCATAGTTATGACTTCTCAGCTCTTCATCACTTTTATGGGAATGCATTGTTATTATTTATGATAAATTTATCGCGTGCCATTTTTATCATTGTATAGTATCATTTTTAACAAATAAATATTTTAACTCTCGTATAAATTTGAGTTACTTGCGTGGCTGTCTCAGTTTTTACAGAAGGGTTAAATTAATACTGAGGCAACTTTATCACAATTATTAAATTTCAAATAGTACAGAGTGACCCACACAAGATAGCCTACTACCTTATTTCAATGTCTCAAAGAGTTATGAGAAAAAGTTAATTACAAAAGCTTCTCAGTTTGACTTTATTTTTTAAAATATTGTATTTTCATAATATAAGATATAGGTCATAAGAATACATCATTACACAGATAAGCTTCAATTTGAATGCCACTAAATATTCTAAATATTATAATTTTTGAGTTGTTAAATTTTTTTTATCTTATTTTTTAAAAAGTGCTTATTACTCTATACCAGCAGTTCTCAAACTTTTTCCGTGACGGAATTTCATTTAATGGGAGGCATGAAATTGTTTTTTATTCCTCATCAACTGGGTAATGTCAGGCTTGATAGAAGAAAGTTGAATTCTCATGTCTGGTTCGGCATCCAGTCTATTGCGGTATTTTGTTTTTGTAGCTGTATATGCTAATCCCGTTTCACACTAGTATGTTCCTGGGAACGGCAGAAGAACTTTCAAAGCCTCTGTGGCAAATTGTTGAACCCTACACCAAAAATCATTCAGTAAAATTGTTTTGAACAATAATTCCATGCTTGTGTCCTATGTCATTTCTAAAAATGATTCATAGATCTGATTTGACATATTCATTTTCAGGCTTCTGCAATCTGGATGAATAAGGGTTTTGAATCCATGAGTTTATTTTCAGTTTCGTAATTTGTTCTTCGGGAAAGTTAGATTCAAAAGTCGCTCGCAGATCATTGAGATATTGCACCAATTCAACAAATGTTTCATTTTGAAATATTTCTGTATCACTAAGACTAAGGTGAGTAAGGAACCGACTTTGCAATGAAAAGCTTTCTATTTTTCTCTTACCAAAACAAGTAATCCAAAAATCTAATTTTCTTTTAAAGGCGGTCATCTTGTTGTTAGCATTGAAAACTGTTGACTGTTTTCCTTGTAGTGACAAGTTTAATTCGTTAAGTTTTCCAAACATGTCTGCTAAAAATGCTAGTCTTAATACCAGCTTTTATCGGTCAAACGTAAGAAAAGCTTCTAATTTTGTTCCTAGTTTGTCAAAGTTTTATCCCTAGACAACCATCTCACTTCAGTATGGAGCAATAGTGTTTTATGATTGCCTACCATAATCTTCACAATCGGGATTGCAGTGGACGTGACTTGACAAAATTAATTATTTTTACCGCCTTATCAAGTATCAATTTTAGATTTTTCGGTATATCCTTAACCGCAAGTGATTGTCTATGCAGGATGCAATGGCTGGAACTACAATATGGCGCTTCCATTTTTATTCGCGATACTGCTTCTGCTGTTCTACCTGTCATTGCCTTGGCTCCAAATATCGATGCAATCATTCCAATCGAGTTGGTTTGCTTCAAAAAAATATGTTAATCGTGTTAAAAATGTCTTCTTCGGTTGTATTAGTAGGCAGCGATGAGCACATAAGCAAGTCTTATTCGAGTGACTGTTTATATGGATATCGCACAATTACTAGGAAGAAGGCCAGTCCAGCAACATCAGTCGACTCATCCATTTGCAAGACGAATTTGTTATTTTGAATCCGTGCAACCAGTTCTTGTTTTATGTATTCTGCGAGATCCCCAATCCGGCGCGGACCTGTATCCTTCGAAAGCGGCACTGTAGAAAGATGTTTTGCAGATTTTTTGTCGAGCATACATTGCGTTATGTCTACCACTTTTCAGCGATAGTGTGCGCTTCTCCTGCTTCGGAAATGCTGTGACTAACCAAATACGATGCCTCTGGGGCAGTGGCGGATTTAGGGAAGGGGGGGGGGGGGGGGGGGTGGCTAGAGAGATATTTAGAGACATATTGGAGTGGAACGATAATACTTCGTCTTCTAAAACCAATATTTTACTGAAGTCCTTATGCGATTGCGAATTCATACTAGCCATGTTTTGTTTGGACCTATTTAGCATAACTTTACCTCTTAGCAAATATCTTCAAAGTTGCAATATTGACTTAAATTCAGCTTCAATCAAAATAAAAGATCTTGTCGAAATCCTGGAAAAAAAACGTGTAATTGCTGATGATTACTTTACCTCGGTGATTTTAAGACAGGCTGAAGAAACCTTAAAAAAGCTGGAAGTAGATCTTAAATGTCCGCGACTCTGTGGTCGACAAACAAAAAGGGCTACATTTTTGTATTTCAAAGAGATGTCACCCATCGATTATTGGAAGCGGATACTATTTTTTATTCCCATTTTGGACACACAGTCGTTCTACTGAGAGTGATATTTTCATTCGAAGCTTAAATGTTCTTATTCCCAATACCCACAAACAAATATCTGATAGTGATTTATTAATGAACCAGTTACAAATAATATTAAGAAACTTTGGCGGACTATTGGGAAGCCCTTCACTGATGCAGTTTATGGGTGAGGTGCAGTTATATAAACAAAGTTCATCTTTCACTGATAATGCTCTTGAAGCTCTTAAAAAGTGTGACAGAAACTATTATCCAAATGTATATAATTCGTTAAAAATAATGTGTAGTCTGACTGTTTCTGTGGCTACTGCAGAAAGAAGTTTCTCCACTCTTCGGAATATAAAACCCTACTTATGGTCTAAGAGCTGGCTACGAAAAAGTGAACTGATAAGGTGTAGTCCCGAATTTTATATAAAACGTTTCCTTGGTACCTTATAAGTACGTAGCGCTGCCGTCAGAACGCTCTCCCGGGGCGGGAGGCGTGGGTGGGCGGTTAAAGTCGTAAATTTATAATAAGAAAAAAATGATAAGGTGTAGTCCTGACATTTGGTAGAATTATAGTTTTTAACTGTAGGAATCGAGGAAAATTATTGTCAGAAGTCTAGGTCGGGGCTTAAAGACTGGCAGAAGTCGACAAAGTTGTAAAAAAATTGTTGAAATTTAAACCACAAGGTGCAGTTCTGCCAATTGCATTTTTATATTTTTTATGGCTTACTGAACCTCTATATAAATTGTCAGCAGTCTAAATAATGGCTAAGTACATAAAAATCGATAATATGGCCGGAAGACGCTGAAGCGGCTATCGCGACGGAAAGCAATCTTTCGAAGCTTGTTTCAAATTTAAATAACAAGGTGCAGTTCTAGCTATTTCTTGGGTTTAATATTTACGTTGCTATTTAACTAAGTATGCAATGACAGAAGGCTAAAGAAGGGAGATATTAAAAAAAAAATACATAAACATCGTGATGCCGAGTAAGCGCTAATTTTTTAAAACCACTCACTTGCTAGACAGACAACGGACTTTTCAATAATAATTCGTACTCAAAAAAATTGTAGAAAGTAAATAAATAATACGAAAAATAAAATAGAATCGATAAGTTTTGACGACAGTTTAGAGGTACTCTATACTGAGAAGAGGTTCATGAAGCGTAAACAATTTTTTTCCATTAAAAATAATTTTATGCACTTTTGGCAGTTTGTTATTTTTAATATTTTTATATTAATTTTATTATATCAAAATTAATAGTATAGAAAGTGAAAGGAAAGTATACATAATTACATAAATATTGCTTTAGAACTTGTAAAAAAATATATTTAAAAACAATTTTTAACACCCGCAATCTGACTGCTCATGTTCATCCTCGTCACTAGCATACTCAATTTCTGATTCATCATCTGCAACATAAATTATTAACATTAAAATTAAAAAAAAATTCACTGTACGTATCACGTAGTAGAATATTTTACCTTTCCATGCATCAAGTTTGCCTCCTTGTCAGTCGGAACTACCACAGTTTATACCGTACTCGAATCAGTTAAACAACTCTTCACGTGTTTTGAAGCCAAGCACTTCAACCAATAGGAGAACTGGGAGTTCTTATCTTGCGCCTGCAGTCAATGAGTGAACGCTGCCTTTATAAATAAAATATCAGTTCGGCATATATGTGTATCTCTTTTCAATAAGATACCGCCGGTAACGAGAAAGAGAAAGAGATAGAGTTGGCGAGAATTAACCGTAAAACGAGGCACGCAACAGGCTTGTATTGTGCTTGTATTCAGATGGGAACTCGATTATTAATTTTATGCGCGGCGACAGGAGAAGTATATTGATTGAAAAGGAACCGAAAAGCCAAAACTACCATCTTGTTTGTCCGAGAGTCTGCTTTGTTTGTAGTGCTTTTTGTGGACTGCTTTCGCGAATTTTCTAGACTTAGTTATATGCCTATGATTAGATCCTAGTTCGACTCTGTCCACGACCCAGCTGGCTGTATAATTCTGACGTTTCCAACTAAAAATACGCATGCTCGAAATATGAGAATCCATGAAAAAATTGAATTTGGCTTTACTAACATCAGAGTTCATAACTGAGTTGTATTCAGTGGCGGATTTCTCATAAGGCCCGGTAGGCCCGGGCCTAGGGCGGCCAGATTTAGGGGCGGCAATAAAGTAATTTCATTATGTAGTCTATATGGTGGATGCTGCGAAGGGGGCGGCTGATAGCTTGGGGCCTAGGGCGGCCGAGACTGCAAATCCGCCACTGGTTGTATAACTGATTCGGTGACGGTCATGGGCGCCGGCAGGGGGGGCTGCCCCCCTGGAATATCAAAATAACGCCTGAAAATTACATTGACTATTTTCTTACAATACCACAACAACAATTGAAAGATCTTTCAGTACCCTCCGACGTGTAAAAACCTGGTTGAGATTAACTATGTCTGAGGAAAGACACTCTGGTCTCTGTATGCTTAGCATTCACAGAGAATTTGAGAATAATAATGAAGATAGAGTTATTGAAAATGCAATAAATCGGTTTTCACAAATGAGAAGAAATCTGCTATTAACTTTCTCCGATTAGGAAAATATAGGTATGTACATCCATTTAATAACAGAGAATAGTTGGTTCACTGACGGCTCCAAGACCAATGATGGTACAGGAGCCGCTGCATGGAATAAAAATGGTAAGGAGTTTAGGCAAACATGCAACCATTTTTCAGGCCGAAGTTAAGGCCATTGATATGACTGCACAGTGGCTCATCTATAGAAACTGGAAAGGCAAGTCAATCAAAATTTTCTCGGACAGTCCAGCAGATTTAAAAGCTCTTGAATCTAGACGTTGTACATCCAAGGCAGTATGGGACTGCCAGGAACTACTCACCAAACTAAGGAGAGAAAATAAACTTACACTGATCTAGATACCTGGACATACAGAATATGAAGGCAAAGAAAAAGCTGATGCTCTTGCGAAGCAGGCGGCCTTCAAAGGACTAGAACCAGTACTGGGAATAGCTTATAACACAGCTAAAGAAGCCCACTCCAGGTGGACACAAAAGCAATTTGTAGACAAATGGAGAGAGTTACCAGGCCTAACTCATTCAAAGTTGGCGGTAAATCTACCATTAGGAGTGAGAAGTGGACAACTTCTTAAGCTTTGCCGACAGCAGGTACAGGCTGTAGTTGGCATGTACACTGGCTATTGTCAGCTAAGAAGCCACATGTACAAGATAGGGCTCTCCGAAGAAACGGAATGCCGCATGTGCTTGGAGGACGAAGAAACAATGGAGCATGTTGAATGCCACTGTCCAGCAATGGAAAGGACCAGACAAACAGTCTTTGGAAATTCTCAAATCACACTTGCAGATTTGAAAACTATCCACCCCTGTTGGATTTCATGAAACGAATCGAGCTTCTGGCATAGTGGAAACCACAGATGTGAGCCACAATAGACAAAGGGTTGCAGTGGAGGGTCCTATTTGGACCCACTCACATGTACAAACACAATACAATGTAGATCCATAATCCATAGGATATTATTTAGGGTATATACATTTCCAATCAAAAAATGTATGTCAAAGTTACAGTTAAGTTTTTTTGACAATAAAAATCCGCAATATTTGTATACAAATAACACAATTTTTAAATTCAATTAAACCTAACCTAAGAAAAAGAAGAAGAGTTTTAACGATCGCAGATTCGATTCTTATATTATATCATCAAGAGCGAGGTCCAATTCCAGATTACAATTGTTGCCTGTTGCCTAGCCCTACTTTTTTTACGTTTAATTGACTTGGGAAATGTGTCAATAACGCTTGGTAAAATCCGCTTCGCCCGCTCGTAGAAGGCGTGTTTTTTTTAACGATTTTGATGACTTTTGGGTAACAATTGGGCGTGGCACCCGCAAAATTTTCCGCCTTCGGGGAATTTTAGCCTTCCCTACACGTGCGTCGAGCTTTTCTCTCACATCGACTTGCCCTCCCCTGGAATTTCACCTGCCGGCGCCCATGGTGACGGTATAAACTGTGGAACTACGTCAACAATTTGAAAGGGCGAGATACATCGCAAATGTATGGAGAAATGCTCACATAAAAGTTCCAACGGAACTCGAACCGACAGATTGCGGCTGGATACAACAATAACGATCAACATATGAATTTAAATGGTTTGAAGGACCTCAACTACCTTTAACAGCCATCGATGTTATCCGAAAAGACGAAAATTAAGAATCTGGAGCTGAAGGTAAAATATTCTGCTACATGACTCGTACATTGAATTTTTTTTTTATTTTTAATGTTAACAATTTATGTTTCAGATGATGAACCAGAAATTGAGTATGCTAGTGACGAGGATGAACATGAGCAGTCAGATTGCGAGTGTTAAAAATGGTTTTTAAATATAATTTTTTTACAAGTTCTAAAACAATATTTATCTAATTATTTATACTTTCCTTTCAATTTCTCTACTATTAACTTTGTTATAATAAAATTGATATAAAAATATTAAAAATAACAAATTGCCAAAAGTGCATAAAATTATTTTTAATGAAAAAAAATTGTTTACGCTTCATGAACCTCTCAGTATAGCGTACCTCTAAACTGTCGTCAAAACTTATCGATTCTATTTTATTTTTCGTATTATTTATTTACTTTCTACAATTTTTTTGAGTAGCAATTATTATTGAAAAGTCCGTTGTCTGTATAGCCAGTGGGTGGTTTTAAAAAATTAGCGCTTACTCGGCATCACGATTTTTATGTTTTCTATTTAAATATCTCCCTACTTTAGCCTTCTGTCATTGCATACTTAGATAAATAGCAACGCAAATATTAAAAACAAGAAATAGCTAGAACTGCACCTTGTTATTTAATTAAACAAGCTTCAAAAGATTGCTTTCCGTCGCGATAGCCGCTTCAGCGACTTCCGGCCATATTATCAATTTTTATGTACTTAGCCATTCTTTAGACTTCTGACAATTTATATACAGGTTCAGTAAGCCATAAAAATATAAAAATGCAATTGTCAGACCTGCACCTTGTGGTTTACATTTCAACAATTTTTTTACAACTTTGTTGACTTCTGACAGTCTTTAAGCCCCGACCCAGACTTCTGACAATAATTCTCCTCGATTCCTACAGTTAAAAACTATAACTCTACCAAATATCAGGACTACATCTTGTAATTTTTTTCTTATTATAAGTTTACGACTTTGACCGCCCACCCACTCCTCCCGCCCCGGGAGAGCGTTCTGATGACAGCGCTACGTACTTATAAGGTACCAAGGAAACGTTTTATATAAAATTCGGGACTACACCTTATCAGTTCACGTTTTCGTAGCCAGCTCTCGGTCTATTAAGGGCTACTATGGCAGCAGATCAACTCAATGGCCTGGCTATACTATATATCCACCGTGATATAATCGTGTCTTTTTTCTTCTAAGAAAAGAATACTTGATTTTGTGCCTTAGTACTTGGTTTTTTTTATTGGGAGTTCCCACTTTTTAAGTTCATATATTGTCTTTTTGTTGCTCTTTGCCCATAACTTATGTTTTATTTTTTTTAAGAATAAACGAGAGAGGTTGTTGTTTTAATGAGCGAGTCATTAGTTAATAATGTTTTGATGCAATGATTGTTTAAATATATTTATTTAATATGTGTAAGTACATACAATTTACTTATTTTGATTCCTAATTTGGTGGGGGTAAATTTTGTTGTACGTTTCTTGATTAATTAATTATCCGCGCTAAACAATCCTCCTTTATATTATTATTATACAACCATCGATTCATCTCGAATTCCCCAGAAACTTCGGGCAGCCAGACTACGCGTCAACGAGAAGCGGCGCGACGAACCGCGGTCATTCGATTGCTTATAGTCCGGGAGCCAAAGGTAGCGTATGTATAACATTTCGATGTAATAGGTCGAGCGCTTACTTAACAATATATTAAATTTACGAATACGTACCAGTAAAACTTATAAGTAGGCGTTTCGTTTTGGTAGTTTATTTTTATCTTAGGTAACTTTATTCTTATAGGTTCCTCTTTAATACATGTATTCATTTTATTATGACTGCCGGCGGAGCTCCTCCGGAGGCTTTGCGGAGCACCTGGGTTCCTCGGAGCACACTTTGTGTAACGCTGCTCTATACATTTCTGAAACAGATTATAGTTCTTTTTAAGAACACGCTGTATTAAACTTTAACAACTTATTAGATATATTTCTATATACTTTTGTTCAAATTACGCTTCAAGGGTTATAGAGTATGATATATATTTTTTTCTTCAGACGAGACACCAAGTATGTTCAATTTTTATCCTAAACGGGATTTAATTTTATATCACTTTGCGTAACCTGTCACAAGGAGCTTGCATTAAAACTTTATGGGAAAGGACTTAACCTCGAGTCTTAATATTTAGGAGTTTTAAGTTTTTGGTTATGCTGAGTTCAAACAAAATAAAGTCATTATTCCTTTGTTACCAGTTACCATGGTAACCGTTACCAACTGCGATTTTTTAAAAGATCATTCTATTTTTTCCGTTTTTAGATTCCACGTAAGAAATGAAGCGAATGTAATAAACCAATTACATAGGTATAACGGTTTTCCAGATATTTACCAATTTATCTAAATTTCGCCAATTGTATGCTTTTTATTATTACTGCTACTCATATTAAATAAAAAGGCGAACTTTTTTATTTAACGTAACACAAAAAAGTATGTTCCTCACCTTTACAAGCACACAACTTAAGTGAAAGTGAAAAGTGAAACTTCGGAAAAAATATAAGGAATTGAGTCTTTAATTTCTTCTTAAAGCTTTTTCCTCAACTTTTGCCCCCTGTTTCGACACTTTTTTTTACTCTTTGTTTCCTTATTTATCAACATTTTTTGCCGAAAACTGCGTCTCTCTAATGTTTTTTAAATTAATTTCTGTTCTTTATTTTGTTTCATAATACTCTTATTAACTTTCCAAACAATGTTTTCTCCTTTTTTAATTATATTTTTTCTTGTTTGGTTTTATAATACTTTTATCAACTTTCCGAACAATCTTTTGTTTTTGTTTTTTTAATTATTTTTTTCTTATTTTGTTTTATAACACTTTTATTAACTTTCCGATCTTTTTTTAACGTTTTTTTTTTTCATTTTTTCAAATGTTTTGTTTATTTTTTCATAAAGCATTTTGGTTCTTCCCATGTTTGCCGTCGTAGCTGAACTCCTTAACCTTTTTTTTCGCCTAAAACCGCGTTTCTCTTTTTTTTATTATTTCGTTTTATAACGTTTCGTTTATTAACTTTCCGAACAATTTTTTACATTTTTCCAATTTTTTCCCATTTTTACGAAAAATTTTGAGAAGCCGTAGAGGTATAATTCCCTCCCGACTGATGACCTCGGCAAAAACGTTTTTTTCCCCAAAATCACCTCTTAAATTAGAGCCCCGGTCTCCTCCTTATCAAAGGTAACCCCCATGAGGCGCACCTACCATAAAAATTTTCGTTCTCCCGAAATTAATTATCTTAGTTTTTTCTTCCCCCCTCCTGGGGGGTTACGGGGTCCACTTTTCAGGATCCTCATTTTATCTCGGCTACATGTCCTGAAAATGTCAAGCCTCTAGCTATGTTCCAGTATAGCTAGAGGGTTGAAATTAATTAAAGGGGCGATTCACTGTGATACACGTTTCACTTTGATAAGCATTTTTTTTGACTTTACCCTCGCTAAAGAAGTTTCAATTCGGTAAGTGTTTAAAGTTTTCAGAAAATACACTCAATGACTTCGGTATTTCTTATGATATATCAATTTTTTTAAATAGAACACACACAAATTATTTACATGCATTATACAGAAACCAAACAGATCAAAAAATAAATTACAAAATGGTTTTTATTTGCAAAATGTAATTTAAGAATTTTAAAGTATGAAGTAAAGAGTGTTTTGTAATAATGCCATCACAATACTATTGCAACAAATAAACGAATAAAAAAATATCAAAATGACAAAAAGCATTTAATATTGCTCTAGGCAAATTTTCGAAAGTGCGGCCATTTACTTTCTAATTTCCATTCAAATGTCTCTCCAAGCTTTTGATGCTATTCTGCCTCTTTCTATTAGATGTTGTTGTCACAGGTTTTAAATATATTATATTTTTGATTGTAGACCAATAATAATAATGGCCGGATGCAACCGGGTCAAGGCAGCTAGTAATATTATCAAGGATGCAAAATGGACGTATAAAAACTGACCTGGACGACAAACTTGGAAGGTGGAAAGCATACCTGTCAGAACTCTTCGATGATGAAAGACCCCCAAAACCGGTTTTGGAATCAAGCAATACGCACTTAAAAATATTTAGAGCAGAAATACTATATGCTCTGGAAACTATGAAATCCGGGAAAGCTGCTGGTCCTGATCAGATACCCATCGAGCTTATCAAACTCTTTGATGATGATGTGATTGATATCCGGCTGAACCTTTTTAATCGCATTTATGATAAGGAAGAAATTCCTAAACAATGGCAAACATCCACTTTTGTGCTCGTACTCAAGAAATCAAATCCAAGAGAATGCTCAGATTACCGAACCATCGTACTTATGGCCGACACTTTAAAGTCGTTCTTGAAGATCATCCACAAAAGAATTTTCAGATTTGAAGAAGGCATAAGCAACACACAATTTGGATTCCGCGAAGGACTTGGAACACGAGAGGCGCTTTTCGGGATTAACGTTCTTTTCCAGCGCTGTCTTGATATAAACCAAGAGGTGTATGCGTGTTACATCGATTTAGAGAAAGCCTTTGACAAAGTGAAACATGACAAATTACATCGGTTGCTCGTCAGTAAAAAGATTGACTGAGACGATGTTAGAATAATTAGTTATCTATATTGGGGCCAAAAAGCTAATAAAATGGTAGAAGACCAACCAACTCAAGAAATGGAGATTCGTCGTGGTGTGAGACAAGGTTGCATCCTATCGCCGCTTCTCTTTAACTTATATAGCGAAGCTATTTTTAGGGAAACCTTAGAAGAAGTCAGTGGGAATAATTATAAATGGAGAGGTGATTAATAATATGAGATATGCTGATGACACCGCCTTGTTAACGAGCCATCTTAAAGACACGCAGCACGTATTGGAAAATGAGCGACATAATGAATGCGGACTAAAAATTACCTTTAAGAAAACCAAGTTGATGGTAGTTACAAAGTTCCCACAGAATCTGAACCATGTGAACCTGATGGTGGCAAACACCACGATAGAGAATGTGCCGACATATAAATATTTAGGAACTTGGGTAGAACAAACGAGTGATCAAACAAGAAATATAGGAACAAGGAGAGAGATGGCTAGAACAACATTTATAAAGATGAAAAATTATTTACGAGTCGGGACATAAACATGGAACTTAGGATGAGGATGCTTCGTTGTTACGTTTTTGCCGCGCTTTTGTGCTCGTAGAATGTGGCGGATATCCTGGACCGATAGAATTACTAATGCCTAGTGTGCTGAACCGGATGCAAAAGGAGTGCGAAATAGTTAACACCATAAAAAAGAGGAAGCTTCAGTATCTGGGTCATATAGTGAGAGGACAGAAATACACACTTCTACAACTTATAGTCCCAGGAAAGACTAGTGGAAGGCGGAACATTAGCAGACGCCGGCGCCGTGTGTCCTGGCTAAGGCACCTAAGGGATTGGTATAAATGTAGCAATGTGCAACTGTTCAGAGCTGCCAGTCAACACGGTCCGGATTGCTGTGATGATAGCAAATCTCTGATAGGAGATGCACTATAAGAAGAAGACCAATAATAAAAGGCTAAAACACTGACTAAGGGTGTTGTACATCCCCAACATTGTTTAAAATATACATTAAAGAAGCACTCACAAAATGGAAGAGAAAATGTTCAGGAATGGGAGTGCCGCTAGAAAATTCAACAATATACAGCTTACAATTTGCAAATGACCAGGTAGTTTTGGCGGGAGACAGAGAAGACCTTGAATACATGACCCGCAAACTGAAAGAGACTCATAAAGAATGGGGCCTCACTATGAACATCCAAAAAACTAGATACCTCAGCATTGGGACGGAAAACCAGAACTTACAACTAAACACACATGGAAGCATGTGAAGATTACATATACTTAGGAATAACATTTGATAAAACAGGGAAAGATGAGAAACAAATAACAGGCGAGGAAGACAATTGGATTTCTAAATGGAATTCTCTGGAGTAAACAAATAACCAGACAGAGAAAATAAAACATATACAATACAATAATTAAAAGTAGCCTACTCTATGGTTCAGAAACATGGAAAATGACCGAGAGGAATAAAAGAATGCTAGAAGCT
This sequence comes from Pissodes strobi, assembly GCA_016904865.1. NCBI lineage: Eukaryota > Metazoa > Arthropoda > Insecta > Coleoptera > Curculionidae > Pissodes > Pissodes strobi. Next base: position 88,511 of record MU182157.1, read on the forward strand.
ACAGAAATGGATGCAGTTAGACGAGCAGCAAGAATTTCCCGTGCAGATAGAGTGAGAAACGAAGACATCCAACAAAGAATGGGACTGGAGGATACGATCATTAAGGATATCGAACAAAGACAACTCTCTTGGTATGGACATGTGCGGCGTATGGCGGACTATAGATTACCAAAACAAGCAATGTAATGGATCTCCCATCACAAAAAGAAAAGAGGAAGACCCAAAATAACATGGAGCGAGGCGATAAAGAAAGCCATGAGTTTAAGAAACCTACAGGAGGGTCAATGGGAAGATCGAAGAAA
>MU182157.1:103812-122101 GCA_016904865.1 Pissodes strobi
CGGTCTGCAGATTTTGCAAACGAGGAACCCATTGGAGCCTGCACTATATGTTTTGGTTTACGTTTGCTCAAGGAAAGGAAACTAACCAAGTGCTAACCCTTGGTTAGTTTCCTTTCCTTGAGCCCCCGTAGCTAGCGGTAGCGAGCGGAGGGCCATGCGAAAAGTGAATATGTCTTGGGTTAGTTTGGGTTAGCATCTGGTTAGGTTCCTTTTCTGTTTTTTTTTTCTTGATTTTGGGTATGTCTTGGGTTAGTTTGGGTTAGCACCTGGTTAGTTTCCTTTTCTTGAGTCCCCCTAGCGAGCGAAGCGAGCGGAGGGCCATGCGAAAAGTAAAATATTTTGCTTTCCTGGATTTTAATACATTGGAGTGTTGCAGCGCAGCATGAATTCCTAATACGCGTTCATAAATCCCTACGTGATTTCTGTGCTGGCGCACGGTAAGATTTTTAAACTATCTTAACAAAAATGGTTCGTTTTATTCCTCCTGTATTTCAACACATTGGAGTGCTGCAGCGCGGTATCAATTCATAATACGCATACTGGAACATGCTTAATTAAAGGGGCGTTTGGCGTTTCAGTTTAAAAAGCGTTTCACTTTGATAAGCGTTTCATTTTTTCTAACTTTACCCTCTCTAAAGAAGTCATTTCAATAATAATTAACACAAAAACAAACCAAAGAAAATTGGCGTTCACGCAAAAATGTTGTCGTCGACGACTGTACTAAACAAATCTCGGACTAAACAAATTGACAAGCACGTGGAGATGACAGTTGGCCGGTTTACTTCCTACTCCAAATTTTTAGGCGGGATTTATGTTGTCGCTTCTCTACGGTTGTTATTCTCGGGTAGAACTCCCTTAGATTGTTCCAGTTTGCAGAATTGTAATGCCAGATTTTGCGAGGCAATGGTTGAGACTTCTGTAGATCTGGTAATTCACAAACCGCTGTAATAAGTTTGTGGTCGGAAGTACCTAATGACGGACCAACTGGATTTGTATACTGGTCAGGATCGGTGGTTAGAAAAAGGACCAGGAGGGCGGCGAATTCGCCCCTCTCTTAGATTCGAGTTGGTTCGTCTACAAGTTGAGTAAGCCCGCAGCTGATGGCAAATGCTTCAGCTTCTCTACCTTCGTTGTCGGTCTTGTTGTGATGTTTGATCCAGTTGGTGTGTGGACATTGAATGCTCCCAGAACGATTATTTCTGAATTGGGGTGATCGACCTGTATTGAGTTTAAAATATTTGCTAATATCTACGTCGTTATTTACACGTAGCATAGCTTTAATCATAATAGGACCAAAGAGAAGATGACTTCCATACCTTTGCCTTTTCCTTAAAATAGGCCAGGAATATGTTGTCGGAATACTTTCCAGGCACGTCATTGTTTTCACACCATTTTATAAATTTATTATGTGCCATCTCATATTGAATTCTTAATTTTCGTGGCAGTAAATTCAAGGTAGCTCTGTTAGCAGCTTCTTGTATGTCTCTAAGTAGATCGATTTCTTGCGTTTTTGGCAAATCACAACAGCCAGCGCTAGCGTTTTAATAAAACTGACAGGACCTTTCAAATTTTCAATTTTTCTGTACACAAATCAGCCAACAATGATAGTTGCTAGTTTTTATTGACAAATGTGAACTTCGATAATTTAATATAAATATACGATGCTATTAGAAACTACCTGGATGTAAGAAGAGATTCTAAACATTTAATTTTTCATTATTATTGTATGCTTTTTATTGCCGTGTGTAGAAAAAATATTGTACGATATTTGTGTTAAAAGTATTTTTAAGGCACTCATGTGGTTTGAAGAACTCGCTTCGCTGGTTCTGCAGATTTCCCCATGCGTGACTTAAAAATACACTTATATCATAAATAACTATTACAGCTCTTATATTATTATTTATTTGATTTTTAATATTTTTAACTCGGAGGTTTTCGACGTTTTTTATATACATTCATGTAATCCCTTTTTTTTCGTTAACTCAAGAATTTCACTATTCATCAAAGTTAGCATTCATATATCCCAACAATAAGGGTGCTTTACGTTGTTTAAGCATTATAGATTCTAAATACTGAAGAAAATAGTGAATATTAAGGGAGGGAGGTCTATAAACAACACTTATTTTGATTTTTCAATTTCATGAAAATTTATTGATTTTCGCACATAAATAGATACACAACCTTCTATACCAGCTCTACAGGAATGAACAGCAGAGTAGTACCTAAATTGAAAAAGAAATGCTTCATCTTCCTCCAGGTACTTAATGTTGGCATCACCCTTATTTTGATATATCCAGTTTGGCTTAAATATATTAGATGGCTCCTAAGTTAAACTTTTGACTCACACTGTATATCATTTTAAAATAAATGTTTTCTTTTTCTAATCATCCTATAAGGCCTACTGTATATCATAGAAGGGACCCAGAGTGATTCCACAGACGCCCATATTTAAAAATTGCTTGAATGGGATTTCCGGTCTAAAGGGTCGTCGGACACAGGTATAAGTTCAATAGTAATAGAGGGTTTATGTCAGTTACATCTGCTAAGTGTAGTTCGAGTTTACTTTAATATTATTTAACAGTGACGTGTTGTTTGAACTTATGACTTGTGATCAGTGATCACCGAGGAATGTGATATTGGATTTTGGATTACGTTTCATTACATAATGAGTAAGTATGCAGTTTTACCCAGTAGTGGCGTATGTAAAGCTGATGCAAAATATATTACTAAATTATAATGAGTATGTATTTGTAAAAGTAGGAAGGGCTCTGAGAACATGAATGAATACATTAGCATGGTAAACGTAATCAAGAACTATTTTGCTGCAAAGAGTTGCTTTATTTTCATTGTATTATTTGTAGAGGAACACTAATTTTCCTGATTTTTATCACTCCTAATTTATTTCGTAAATTTGAGTCGATGAGTCCAAATGCAAAAGAAACTCATTTTACTGAAGCTGAAGAAGCAATAGCACATAAAAATTGCTTCAATATAGGAAGAAGCTGCTCAACTTCAGGGATATTTTTTTGGGATGTCCACCATTGCAAGGCACTAATATTGCATAGTATCTCTTCTGAAAACATAAGTCTTGAAAATGGTTCAACTTTTACTTCAACTTTTATAAGAAGTGGTAGTAATCCAGCATTTTCAGACTTTTCTTTCGCAATACTTATTGCTTGAACTTTTCTACAACAGTCAATTGAAATTTGGTTTTAGTTACATTCAAAATATAAACCACACAATGGTAAGGCGTAAGTGCTTGTTTATATAGTTTTTCAAAAACATTCTAATTCTTCCACGAATGTTTTCTGTAATTCCTTCCATATTTCTGCTGCGTGAGATGAAAACGCGTTTTTTTTTCTGTAATTTATCGAATGCTACTCTCGATGCTACTGCTATGGATTTTATGATGTTTAGATATTCTGCAGCAGATCGATTTGAGACCAATGTTCAACACTTTTTGATACATTATGGAGTCAATGTACTCTCTTATTTGGAAATAAAAGAAATCAAAGAACATGTTACACAAATTATTAAGTATTTCAGGAATAATCTCCTAGCTAGGGCAAAATACAAGCAAGCTGAAGGAAAAGCATTGGGTCTTTCGAGTGATGTGAGGTGGAATAGTATGGCAGATTATTTAGAAATATAATATGTAAGTTGATGGGAAAAACTGTTAAAATTATACGATATACGGGGTTCTATCGAGAAATGAGTCTATATCTCTCCAAAAACGAATATTCTCCAAAGCTGAAATGTGCCAATTTAGAAATGAACTGAGCTCACTCAACTGGAGCAATGTTCTTTCATTACAGCATGGTGATCAAGCCTATGATCTCTTTATAGGTCAATTCCTGCAGCTGTTCCAGTTGTGCTTTCCAAAAAAAGTGATAATTAAAAACACAAAAACCAAATCATGGATAACAACGGGGATAAAAAATTTTTCTCAAAACAAGCGAATGCTATATAGAGGTATGTTATATGGTGTTATTTCCTTTAAGCACTATAAAAGGTATTCAAGTATCTTAAAGAGCCTTGTAAATAAGGCTAAAAAATTGTCAAATATTGAGAAACTTGTGCAATCAAAAAATCCTGGTCAGACAATCTGGAATCTAGTAAAGTACTATAAATACAAATGTAAAGAAAACTAAAACTCAATCTGTTTTAAAAAAATATAGCTTCCGGAAATAAAACTAAAAATGAAGTTCTTGACAATATTAATAATTATTACATCAATGCTTGTCCAGTTCTTAATGTTGAAAATAGGCATGCTCTTAATTACGTTCAAAACTTTAGTAAATCAATTTTTTTAAATCCTACGAACTCCTTTGAAATTAAAAATATCATAAAGCACATTAAAAACAAAAAATCTACTGGCTCAGATGAAATCCCAGTCTCTCTAGTAAAGTACTGGTCAAATGAGCTTGCACCAATTTTATCATATTTAATAAATCTAACTTTGAATTCAGGTACTTTTCCAACAAAATTAAAATTGGCATTGATTAAACCAATTTACAAAAAAAGTGATAATGCAGAAATAAAAAAAACAAAAAGTTGTGTGTGCTTAAGACCACACGATAGAAGTGAAAACTTCGACAAGCGGGGTCATCGTTTATCACAATTTCGATCCGAGCCTTCGTTGCAGAGATACGGGCGAAAAGCGGTTTTCCTCCTAAATCCCCCCCTTAAATTAGAGCCCCGTTCCCCCGTATGGTCTAAAGTAGCCCCCCATGGGGCGCACCTATCATAAAAATTTCGACCCCGTACCCCTTCCCGTTCTCCCGAAATTAATTATTTACGTTTTTCCTTCTCTTCCCTCCCCTGGCCAAACGTGAGGGGTACGGGGTCCCGTTTTCGTCCAGGATCTTCTTTTTACCCCGGCTGCATCCCCTGAAAATTTCGGCCCTCTACCTATACGGGAACATGCCAGTAGGTATAAGGAGCGTTACGTTACATATCCGAGCATGACGCGTGATGCGTGACGCCTCGGTCTCATTCAACCCCCACAAAAAAAATTTGCAAAACGCGCCTAAAGAAGTTTTCACTTCAAAAATTATAGACCTGTTGCTCTTCTTAATAATTTCGGTAAGATCTATGAAAAAGTAATAAATGAACGACTTATTCAATTTCTTGAATCAAATAATATTTTTCAAATGTTCAGAATGATTTTCGTAGCAAAAAATCTATCATTCGTGCAACTTATCAAGCCTTGACAAAAATATTGGAATCATTAAACAGCAACCAGCAAACCTTGGCAATGTGTATTGATCTATCAATAGTGTCAGTCACAGAGTACTTTTGTTTAAACTTGAACAGTATGGTATAAGAGGTGTAGCACTGGAGCTCATAAAATCATATCTCCACAATAGGGCGCAGTATGTGATTGACATATCCAACAAAGGGGAGCGTATAGCCTCAAACTGGCAGTTCATTAAACAGGGTGTACCCCAGGAGTCTCTTTTGCGGCCACTTCTATATATAATTTATACCAATGAGCTACCACAATGATAAAGCACCATATGGTACAGTTTGCAGATGACACCTTAGTAGTTTTCTCGCTGCAAAAGGATTTGGATTCAAATACCGTAATCTTTGAAACACTGGCCACCCTGGAAAGCTGGTTTGTTGCCAACAACCTTATTATGAACGTAAGCAAAACGCAGCTCATTCAGTTCGGTTACTCCACCACAAAAGATCGGCATTTTTTCCAGAATGAACACCATAGAGTCCAAGAGGCAAGTTCGGCATTGTTCTTGGGAGTTTGGCTGGATTCTCGCTTGGACTGGAGAGCTCATGTTGATAGTCTAGCCCAATCCATTGGTAGGTATTCTTATGCACTTAAGGTACTGGCATAAAACATAACAGTGCATGCAGCAATCATAGCCTATCATACATATGTGCACTCCCATATCAGATATGGGATCATATTTTGGGGGAACTGCAGTGAGGCGAGTAGAATACTGATATTGCAAAAGCGCTGCTTACGAAGTGTTTTCAACCCAAGAAGGAGTGACTCTTGTAGACAATTATTTAAAGATCTGGGTATAATGACAGTGCCTTCAATTTTCATTTTCGAAGCTGCTTTGTTTGTAAAGAATAATAACGACCTGTTTAGTGGGGAAATTAGGGATCATTCCTACTCCACAAGGAGCAAATCGGATTTAATTGGTCCTCGAGCCAATTTTTCTTATATTCAAAAAAATGTCAACTGGGCGGTGATAAAAATATTTAATAAAATTCCTCTGAGAATCAGAAACTACACGTCAAGCAAATATAAGGCAGAGTTTAAGAAAATATTAATTCAAAAAGCATACTATGCAGTGGAAGAATATCTGAGCGACAATCTCAGCTAGGTTGTGACAGTAGTTGTAAATGTCATAATTTTAAATGTCAATGTCATTTTTTTTTCTCTATTTTATTTAATGTCTTTTTGTGTGGTACTGCTAGTATTAACTACGGTTATATGTGTTGTTAGGGACTCAAGTTAAATTGTAATGTATATACTTTTCATATATTTTTTTTTTAATCTTGATTTTTATTCTCCTAAATTAACTTAGATTTTTTTTTATACAAAGACACGTTCCATACCTAAAGGTAAATATATTATAATTGTGGTATAATATAATGGAACTAATAAAGACTTTTGAATTTGAATTTTTGATCTCGTACCATCGTATACTTTTAACAGTTTTCCCATTGACTTACATATTGTATTTTTAAATAATCTGCCTTACTGTTCCAAAATACTTTGAAAGTAAAAATTTTAAAAAGTATAAAGAACATTACTTTTTAAAATAAAAGTCATGAATTTTTGTTTTTTTTTTCTTTCAAAAAAATCATGATTTTTTCGAACTCTGCTATAAACTACGAAGCTTGGGTATTTACAAGCTCGAAAGGAATTTCAATAAAATGGTCAGAGATATCGTTAGTGATGTTAATGTCATTATTATGGATCCATCTGAGTGGACAAATAGTTTTCCCGTTGAAAATAAATCACTGGGCGTAATTGAGCTGGGTCAAAAATCGTGTCTACTGTAGCATACTAGACGCCCGAAAGGGTAAAATATTGCGATTAAAATTTCTGAGTTTGTGTACCTTATCTAAATTTTGTTGCAAACTATTATGCTGTCATTTTATTTTAAGGTATTTATTGTAACCCGTATGATAAACTAAATATTTAACAGATTGTTTTTGCAAAACCCACCACTTGCCCACGACGTTTAGCAGTGGCCGGTCTTTGCCAGATATACGTGATACAGATACCCGTTGAATTTCTTAATTTACGATCTGCTTATATTTCAATATCATATTTCAGAGAAAATATGAAATCTATAGTAGTATTCTTATTTTCATGGAGCAACCTCCACAATTTTAGCCAAGGTTTGTGTACCAAAAGTGAAAATCGGTTACACTTAGATGGGTTATGTAAGCCTAAACGAATAAACAAATATTCACGCGCGAATGGTAAAAAGCGATAACAGATAACATCGTCACACAAACCGCTAATAGATTCCCTGTAAAAATATAATCAAATGCAATATTTATTATTTTATTGGCAATACAAGATAACATAGCATACATAACGTTTTTCAGTCGCATATAAAAATCAAATAAAATCCAGTTCAATTCAGCCATAAAGTAAGCTTTATTGTTTAAAAAAAGGCTACTTTCAATCTAGAATTCAAAAAAGTAGACAATACGAAATTCTTAATTACTACTATTGCTGAAACATGACCTGTGATGTTGCATTCAATATTTTCTTCTAGTATCAAACCACAAAGCATTTTTTTCCATTTACTTATCTAATAACATACTGTTGGTATTACTTCAAATAATATTATGGCTATAGTTACTTCTTTAGAGAGTTGCCGCGACTTTTAGATATTTTCTAACAAGTTAAAAGTAATATTGCTTTCAGCCAAAAAAAAAATAACAATCGCTTTTTGTTTCCTAAGGCGTTTTAGTATATAGGTAATATGTTGAATTCCACCTGAAATGTTGCCTACCGCAAATGACGCCAAGATCCTACAGCCGAAAATCGAAACATATTCATCACAAATGGAAACCAGTGTAAACGGACCATTGACGAGAGCAAGGAAGGATATGACGAGCAGATCAAGAACAAGCTTCTCAACTGTACTACAGGATCAAGATACTTTTGCTCAGTTGTCATTCAGCGATTCTCAACGGAGTATGCTATGACTTTATGTTACGCGTAATTTAAAAATACAATATATATCGCGATTCAGAACACGACTCTGTTTTAACGGTCTAAAACGAAGTATATAATGGATTAGTTTGGGTTAGTTTCGGTTAGATGGGTTAACCCAAACTAACCCATTATATACTGCGGTCCAGACCATTAAAAGAGAGTCGTGGTCTGAATCGCGCTGTTTATTGTATTTTAAAATTACGCGCGTAACATAAAGCCATAGTATACTGCGAATAAGAGTATAGCAGGCAAAATGAGACTAATACTCAAAATCCTAGACACTAGCAAGGCCACAGGACCGGATGTCGTTCCATATCATACAGAACTGTATGCTTTCCTTCTCCAATCCCGAAGAAATGTAGAGAAACGATTCCAAATTACTACCGTTCAATTGGCTTAATTCCCATTATGTCGAAAGTCATGGAGAAACTGATAAACGAACAGCTGTTAAAATATCTTGAATCGGCAGGAGAAACAATTCTATTTACAGCTTTGCAGGCGACAACACGAGCGAGAACATCAGATTTCTGCCATCAATGAGGAATGAACGCTATCGTGGAATGGGGCGAGGAAAAAAATGTCCAGTTTAACGCAGGAAAGACTCAAGTTGGTGTCTTTGCAAAAAAAGCAAACCACAAGACCTGACTTATCGATGACAGGACACACACTAAGCCTGGCCACATCCATAAGCATAAGCATCAACGTAGAAAACAATATGTATTGGTGTAATCAGTCACCGAAATCGCCAAGGTAGTAGCACAAAAGCTAGGGGCACTCTATAGAGCAAGAAAGTTGTATACACCTCATCAGATCTTACTACTCTATAAGGCCCAGATAAGACCATCTCTGGAATACTGTTCCCATGTGTGGAGCTCGGCACTCAAATACTTGCTCAAGATATTGGACTCCATACAGAGGAGAGCAGTTCGTCTTGTGGATGACCTATATATTGTTGACTAAAAATCTCGATAGCCTTGAACATCGAAGACAAGGGGCGGACCTATCTATTTACTATCGATCTTTGTAGATTTGTTTTGTGGCTTAATTAACAAGCTGGAATCAGCTGATTGTGATTATGCTATTGGCGGAGATTTTAACTTAGATTTTTTAGATAATAACAATAACAAGTTAGTTCATTTAAGGGATTTGTTATCTAGTTTTGACATAGCTGTAACCATAAATGGACCCACAAGGGTAACTGCTCAGACTAGCTCGTGCATTGAAAATGTTTTGGTTTCGTCTGAAATTGGTGCATTTATCTCATATGTTCGTGGTTTATATCTATCGGATCACTTTTCGCAGGTACTAAGATTGGATAAATCAGTACCAAAGAAGAAGAATACGTATGTAGAGCGACGAATCTTTAATGCAAATATAAACAATCTTTTGTGAACAGCTTGTCTGGATAAGCATGGGAAACGGTTTGTGAGTTCTGAAGATGCATGGAATGAATTTTCTGCTATTATGATCTGCAGGCACATTTTCCAAGTAATTCAAATAGTGGTCGAAACGATATTTGTATATATCGGGATGATGTAAAACTGTCTGATGAATGCGTTGCTGGAAATTTCCTTCAGGTTTTTTCACTAGGGCAGACTGATTGTATATACGACTTAGATTTCTTACGTGCTAATGTTACGGTGTTAGATAGTACAATATTTTTTGCACCAGTATTAAAGAATGTCATTCTAAATGCAGTTGGTAAGTTAAAGACATCAAACTCATCTTTGTGTGATGAAATTTCAAATAATTTAATAAGATACTGACAACTTTATGTTTGTAAGCCTCTTGCTCATATTTTGAACATGATTTTTTTGTCTGGTGAATACCCTAGCAAGCTCAGGCTCGCAGTTGTCCGACCAATATTTAAAAAAGGAGACCCTAACGAATATTCCAATTACAGGGCAATAAGTTTATTATCAAGCTTTTCAAAAGTTTTTGAAATTATTATAAAGGTCAGACTTGCTTCTTTTTTCTGTAAAAATAAAGATCTGTCTAGCCGTCAGCAGGGTTTTACTAAAGGCATGAGTGAATTTACGTCCATAAAAATGAGTTAATCGGATAGCAGGAATTTTACTGCCGGATTATTTGTTGACTTCTCCCGCGCTTTTGACTTGGTGCCGCATAAACTCTTTCTTCTAAAATTAGAGCGATAGGGTATTAGGGGTGGATCGCTGGCGCTTATGCGTTCGTACTTAACTAATAGAGGCCAATATGTTTGTGTTAAATAATGCCAGTAATGCTACCGTCTTGCAAAGACGAGTCACCCAAGGATCCGTACTTGGCCCTCTGCTTTATAATGTATTTGCCAATGATCTCATAGTCTATCTGCAAGCTTCAGCTGATGTACATGTTGTATGCTATGCGGACGATACGAATATTTTAGTGACTGCTGATTGTTTACAGTCGTTGACAGAAGGGGGTGAACTTGTATACAAACATATCATGACCTGGTCAAGTAAAAATGATTTAAATTTAAATTTGTCCAAAACGGCTTTAGCTAACTTTAGACTTGGTATTGAAACTTACCGACCCCCAGTCTATGTATTACCTTCTGAAAGTCGGCAGTCAGACACGTGATCGTACAATATTTTTCTTTTTACAAACCTATTTCGACCCATCCATTACGTTGTGTATTTTGTATCTCCCAAGTTCTTTAGAGTTTGGAGCCGCAAAAGTCGTTTGTTTTTTTTTCTTTGTTGGGAACTATGTTCCTTTTTTTATCTTATTTTAGCAATTAATACACCAAGAACATTTAATACATTTATTAAATAAACGAACCAGTCAGCACACGTTAACATAAATCGAATCTTAATAAATGAAGAACGAACATCTTAATTTTCTTAAAGTTCAGTATGAACATATGTAAGAAGTCATTTTGTTAAACTCTAAATATACTTAGTTATGCCACCCTTCATAACTTGTAGTAACATCCAGGACCGTAGTACTTAATATGTACCAGTTTTAATTTACGAATCAGTTCACCTATTAATATATTAGTCCAGAGTAATTGGATGTGATACCTGTCACTTATCACATACAACACGCCAGTTATACTTTAGGTATAACTTAACGTCTCAATGCTAACATATTATTGGAGATTGTTTAATTACCGACTGTTTTTTTTGTGGGCGTGGTACGTTGTACCTGATAATTACTGCATTGTTCTCTTCTCATAATATTGTATTAGTCCAGAACTTAACGTAACAACGGTTACGATAATTACGAAGATTTTAAAATGGGAAACAAGTCAAGCAATATAATTAAACACCAAGCAAGCCGAAAGACAACGGTCCAGGAGCGCACGCACAGTTCCTAACAACTCCTGTCGGACATCCATGGATCTTGTCAATTAATCATCGACTTAACTCGTTACCCTCTCTACAACCTATCGCTTCAATGCCAATACATTATTATTCGCGTGTACATACCTCTGCATATTCCCATTCATTCAGACATCACACAACAACGTACAATTCAAATTCAACCAACTATCGTATCATACACTCGGGATATTCAGTTGTATGCAATTAAATAATTAAAATTTCGGGAGTACGGATCTTGCCTGCGGCAATCCCTACTATTTACTATTTTGTTCTTAACCAGATGACTTCGATAGAAGGTACCCTTCAAAAGTCATCGTGCCCATTGACTCATTCACCAGATGTCCTTAACTTTACTACAAGAATGAAACAAGTGCTAGTGACCTATTTAACAGCTGTGAAATTCGGAAAACATTTGAACTTTCGATCGATTATTGTCTGTCTAGCCCTTTTAATTCTTTTATATTTACTTTCGAAATTTAAGGGTTTATTGGGACCAGAGTTAGTGTGACCAGGATAGCATTAAACGTGACCAAAATTTATAGAACCCATTTTTTTCTTGATATAATTCCCCTTCCCATTTTCGTGTAATTGCGCTTACCTGGAAGAATTTGGTTAACTGATTTTTCTCCTCCAGCCCTATTAGCCATTCCCCGAGTATTCATATTGCTGATTTTTTGTTGTTGTTGAGTTCACAGGCGAACCCTTTAAAAGAATAAATTTTAGAATCATCTTGGAACAGGAAAATTCCATATCAATAAAATTGAGACCCCCCCGTGACCCTTCCAGAATTCTCAATTTGTCAATGGTAATATCAGTCAATCCCCACATCGTACACCGTTATATAAGGTTCGGCGTTAGGATCTTCTCTTATTCCTCATTAACAAATATGTCAGAATTCTGAAATTGTTAGTGCATTACTCCATGGAATTTTAGATTGTCAACATCGTACACCGCCATATTAGGTTCGACGTTTAAACGCAGCAAAATACCATAAAAAAAATGCAACAACAATGTAGCTCGTATTGAATTTCCGCTAAAGTCTTGCAAAACAAGCACCGCACACCATCAGAGGTTCGGACGCTATAAAAATTGCAATACTCTATCGGAAAGTTCAATATCAGCATTAAATATGTTAAATTGAATTTTTTTTTATTTTGAAATAAATTTAATTTCCCCTAATGTTGTTATTAATTATTTCCTCTCACAGACTTGCAATCCAGCACCGGACACCGTCAGGCTCGGACGCTGTAGATTAACACGACTTTTTTGAGAAAATATCCATAACCAACATTCTACTTTAATTATTTAAAATAGAGTTTAAAATTTAGAATGAATTTCAAGAAATTATTAAATTCCCCTAATGTGGCTTATTAATTATTTCCTCACACAGACTTGCAATCCAGCACCGGACACCGTTAGGTTCGGACGCTGTAGATTAACACGACTTTTTTGAGAAAATATCAATAATCAACATTCCCCTTTAATTAATTTAATTTTGAATTTTCCAGTTCATGAAATTAATTAGTGGTCGAGCAGAGTTTCGTTCGTACCTTTAAAAGAATAAATTTTAGAATTAAATTCAATGCTGTCGGTTGGCTTTTTATATGGAGCCTTCCCCTGTATTCAGCCAACGTCACGCATCTCCCCTTGCCTTTTACTTGACTTACGGTATCTTCACCCTTATTGCGTGGCAATATAGGAACCTAATTCCCTTATCAAACCTCAAGAATTTTAAGTGGTTGTAGCGAGCGCACTGTAAGCCCATGATTTTGCTTGTTTAAGCCCCGTTAAAATTTACCATTGGAATATTATTATATTATATGCATATTATTATAATGTATGTATATTTAAATCTATTTTACTGAGAATTATTTGTCTTGCTAGGTTTTCCCTTTTTTTTGTAAGGAATCATTTGATCCTGGTCTGACACTTTTCACTCTCCCCCAATTTTAAAATATAAACTTTGGAAAAATGCCTTAATTTAAAATAATACAAAAAAAAAATACTACTATTAATTTCAAAAATATTGACCCCGGTTTGGTCCGTTTCAGTATACACAGTCACGAACTTACATTTTTCCCAGGAACAGACACCGAGGTTAAATCATCTGAATGCGTTGGATTGTTGGGTGTAGTGTATGACAGTAAACTTTCATGGAGCATTCATATTGAGACTCTCGCCGGAAAACTAAGACAGAGCTGTTATGGATTAAGATTCATGTCCAGGCACTGCAGTTAAGATATTCTTTTAACTCTATACTATGCTACTTTTTTTGTTCATGGCAGGTATGGAATTGTTAATTGGGGTAATGCAACCAAACCAATATTTCAAGAATTTTCATTATTCAGAAATACTGTTTAAGAATCATAGCAGGACTAAATTACAGAGACAGCTGTCGTGAATATTTCAAGCAACTTAGTGTTCTTACAGTTCCCTCAATTTTTATTTTAGAAGTGTGCGTGTACGTACATAAAAACATTGAAGCTTTTCTGAGCTGTCAGCCTACTCACTACTACAATACAAGAAACAAGGATCGCTTTCTACGGCAGCAGTATAGGACGGCTGCATTTCAGAGGAGTTTTCTAGTAAAGGGCATTCACTTATACAATCGACTCGATGTTTCAATAAAAAATGCTACTTCTTTGAGAATTTTTAAAGCCCAGCTCAAAACATATCTCTGCTCTCAAGCATTTTATAGCATAGACGAGTCTTTGTAATTGAATCTCTACTTTATTTTGTGTGAACTGTATTGTGCCTGTAGACTATGTCATTGTGAAATGTGGTTTGTTTTTCTTTACTCATATTTCTTGTTTTATTTATTTGGCTTGTATTTCTGTAACTGGCCCTAAATAAAAAGAGCATATTCTGTTGTAAGTACATGTATATGTAAGCCTATGTAATTTTTTTAACTATACGCCAGCTGGTGTGTATATTTGTATTTGTATTTATATTTATATTTGTATAATTTTTTCTGACTTTTTCCGAATATTGATGTTCTGCAGATTTTTTTTTATAGATTTATATTTATTTGGAAATAAAAATATTTAATTTGATTTGATTTGATACTACAACGGAAGGTGTTCGAATGAGCCGGCACTTATGATTCTGCCCAGAGTTGTGGCAAACAGAGACAAGCTGTTCATCAACATACAGTTCAGTTGCGAACATCTAGGACGTCGCTGTTATCGGGGAACCACCATCGAAGGCGGGGATCACACAAGGGCGTCCCCTGTCGTAATCAGTAAACGATAATGACATGCAGCTGAAAATAGTTGATCTATAAACAAGTTAAAAGCCGTTTTTGGTATCCGCCTAATCTGCAAAAAATGGACCTGGATCATCTCTAATCTTATCATATCAGGAACTTTTCGAAATATTGGCTTCAGCCTATCTGTAGTCAATAGATGTGAGATAGATCACTAAGTTACAACGCACACATCTGTTAAAGAAACATCTATTGACCTCCAACTAGCACAATTCAACTGTTTTAAATGACAACATGCATGTTAAGATAAGTATGTCATAGAAAATTAGATCGAACATTTTAATTATTAGGAATCAATGGAACTTGCTAATGAACAAATAGCATTCCTCTTTCTGTTATTGCGAATACTTAAGTTGGTAGGACATTGTCCTTTGTTAAATTATAATTATCTCAACATTGTTGTAATAATAAAGCGCACATAGGAAACTATTTTTTTCTTTTATTGTTTCACTATCAGAGTTCATAATTTATTTTGATTAATTTTGCATTCCTAATACCACCTGAAAAGAAGGTGGGCGAGACGGTTTCTCATAGAATATCACGTTGATTGGTAGTTTTAATAAGGATATAAGAAATTAATAATTCGGACTATTTTGGGTATTTTTCCGCTCCTTGATCATCTCTTAAAACCTGGGGGAATAACTAGAAACGCACAAAATGGCAAATTTAACCAACGAATGTCAAATAATTATTATATCAAACTAGGCCTTATTATACTGGCAAAAGAACAGTTTGATGTATTAAGATTGGATGTATAACTACAACAGTATTCCTTATACTAGTATTATAGCAGTTAGTCAAACTTCATACACGTACTTGGGGTTCGCAAAGTTCAGTCTTATCAAATTTGTAAGATTTAAAACTAGGAATAATCTTGAAATGAGAATGCATTGTATGTTTCATTGTATAATATTCTATCAAAAGTAAATCATCAATGTTTAGAGAATATCAATTAAAAAGCAAAATAAATATTTTAACACTAATGGCCTGTTGAATATATTACAATCTCTACTTAAAAAACAATTGATTATGCAAAATGCAAATATTAATTGCATACATTTATATTCAAAAGTAAATAAATTTAGCTTAAACAACATTGCGATTCGTGATTTAATGGCAATGATTTATTTAACATTTGGAAGCGTCTAGGAAAATAAATTTTATTTTGTATTTTTCAAATCATTTAATGTTCATAGTTCTTAATACACTTCTTGTTCTGCATCAAAATCCTCCCGGCCAAACTAGTATGTTATTTGAATAACTTCTACTTGTATAATTCCTAGGCACGTGCATCACTACAGAACATACCTCTAGTTAGACAGAGGGTGACTGTCGTTTATACCTCTCTAAAAAAAGAAGGATCGGTAACGAGACGCCTAAATTATACCGCCCAATAAATCTAATGTGGTTCGTTCTTAAAACGCTAAGGGAAGCTGTAGAGATACTTAAATAGGAAGAGGCATAAGGGTTGAAATCTAGAAAAAAATCGATCGAGATAGTTATTCAATATGAAAATAAATATATTCTAATGAATGGAAGAGATATATTTCTTATCAGTCTAGAAAATGTCAGCGACGAGGAAATGTAGGAATTTGAAAAAGCATATCGTGGGCGTACAAGTAGAACCATGTAAGTCCATAAAATGTAATTCGGAGAAAAATTAAAATATTTATTTAAATTTACTTGTAAAATATGTTTTTGGTAACAGGTTATTTTAAATCTGTAAAGAAAGTTTATTTACTTTTTTTTTAAGGATCATGCATTAATAAAACACTAATGTCAATTGACAATTGTTTTTATTATGGTTTTCTTAAAAGCAAGTTTTCCTCTGTCCTCTTTGTTGCCTTTTTGGACAAAATGTATTTATAGGAGATCATAATCATCACTGCTGTCTGCATCAGGAGAACAGTTTAATATATTTGAAGAGGTAGACAAGGATTGGTACCACCCGTGAAATTCGGAGGGAATTACCTCATTTTTGCACAATTTTAAAAGATCTTCCTTTTTCTTTCCACTTATTGGTAATAGTTTGTTATCTAACTTTTTAGGTCCTTTGGAAAAGCTGTATTCTATCACCTTCTGAAAACTATAATGCATCTGTAGTGCTAGAATGCATACATTTATATTCAATTATTCCAGGCTTTTCTTTTGAATACCTTATACTTTTAATAAGTAGTCAGTTGGCAGTGTACCCTCCCTTTAGTTCTGTTGCGGATAAAATTTTTAGACAAAAACTTTAAATTATAAAAGTTATAAATCTTATATTCTCGTACATCGTATGGCTCAATTTTTTTCTTTTAATTTCGTTATGATCTAGCTAGTCTAAATATGTTAAGCCAATCGTTTATTGTATACACCGCACCGACACAAATTTCTTGGCAACTTAAGTGGAACTGTGCATGAAATCTACTATCATGTAGGAATGCCCGCTTTTTAAAAAATTAGGCTAAGTTATCTCAAAGTGGGTAACCAACCGTTCACTAAATAAAGTAGTAAAGCCACAACACGTTGATTGCGGTTCTGTCCTGCACATGTATCTGACCAGATAATAGAGCGATATTTCTTTTACATGTAAAGGCAGATTGTCTCGACTTAAGTCCAAAAGGAATTTTTTTTTCTTTAACCTGATGATTTATAACTCAGACCCTCCAAACTATGCCTATTGCTATTGCTGGTCATAGATTAACGGAAAGAGGCGAAGTTCTGCAGAACTTCGCCTCTTTCCGTTTTTGCAGGTCCTCATATTTGAACCTCATTATCACCTAAAGAAAAGACAAAAAAACTTAAGTCCGTTTAGCTACAAGTGCCACATAGAGGAAAAAACCCAAGTCCCCAGCAGGCTCAAGATTCCCAGATAAGAAATCACTTTAAAACAACCAAGTATTTTTAACATTGCTCGCCAAAAAATAGCCCATTAGGCTTACTTACTGTTTTTTCTACTACGACTGCTTGAAATTAGTCCATTTCTCCCCTGACTGGGCGAATATTCTAGCTATAAATGATAAAGGATCATTCTAGAGGTATTAGCTCAAAATTTCAACGATTAGTTGAGTAGTCTCCCGCACTAAGGGACCTCAGTACTTGCTGGCGATGTCTGGCTAACTAATACCAAACTCTTCAGTTATAAATGTATCGCCACAAGTTTGGAATGACAAATTCTGGCACGGGGACAGTAATTTCATCTTTATGAAGGTAATAAATGTGGCCCAGCATGGTCCGATTTTTGGAATTGTGATCGAGGTTTTCTCTGCCAGGCTATTTTCCCTCGTGACTTTCAGACTGAGTATGGCATGAATTCTCTCTAATTAATAAAGTAGGTGTATTACCAATTTGTGGTTTGTTTTACATACCACACGTTACGCCTCAAATTTCCCTAATTTTGTTAAAGTCGGGCGCATTCTGGATAAGTAAAATTGTACAAGGTACAGACATAACACAACGTAGGTATTTATTGTTTTTTTTTTTAATCTGTTACATTCGGAGTTA
>MU182157.1:137101-167371 GCA_016904865.1 Pissodes strobi
GGATGCGTACCGTCCGTCCGATGCCGATTAGTGGACGCGTACCTTAAAGCGCTGCCGAGAACAGAAGCAGTTATGTCAAATTGAAAAAATCTAAACATATGGGAACATTATATAATAATAATTATATTAATAATTATATTATTATTAATAATAATAATAATAATAATAATAATAATAATAATTATAATAATAATAATAATAATAATAATAATAATAATAATAATAATAGGCAATGAAGGGAGATGAATTTTACAAGTACCTCGGAATGAAATAAACAATGCGCATAACACATGGCGCAATGAAGGCTGAATTAACAGAAGAATTTACTAGAAGGATAAAACGTTTGGCAAAATCTCAACTTAACAGCAAGGCTATCAAAACTTATGCCGTCTCAGTTCTTGGATACTCGTTTGGATTGGTAGCATGTACCGGCACTGACATTGAAAATCTCCAGCGGAAAACAAGAACCTTGCCAAGACATCTAAGTCGAAGAGGTCTAGCGGATCTACGTAAACAATTGGATCAGCAAATAAATAATTTGCGCAATTATTTTCACAGGAAAGCGAATTCCTCAAAAGTTCCTAGGACAGTTTGTAAAGTAGATGACGCTACACCACTGCTTTTAAAAGAGCACCAAGTTCAAAACCGTCAGCATACCGACCTTGAGAAAGTACGAGTGTGGAAGGAAAAGCCCTTACATGGGAGGCATGCGAACGAGGCGACCCATGATTACGTCGACAATACAGCGTCGAACTATTGGTTAGTTTCAGGACAAATATTCCCCGAAACCGAGGGCTTTCGGTCAGCTATTCAAGATCAAGTGATTCCCACCAGAAAGTTTTTCAAGTACGGAGTAATTGGAGATGCTTCGGTGGCGGATGATCAATGGCGATATGGCTGTCAAACCACTGAGACCATCCAGCATATTACAGGAGGACGCCAAACCTTCGCAGCAACAGAATATTAATTCAGGCACGATGCAGTTGCGAAGATAATCCATCAGGAACTAGCAGACAAGCTGTTGCTGCCGCAGACGGAAAAGGTAAGTTACTATAAATACACTCCCGAATCTATTTTAGAAAGTAACAACCATAAGATCTACTGGGACCGCACTATGCTTACTGACCAGACGGCGGCCCACAATAGACTAGACATCATTCTCGTAGATAAGCGAGCGAATGATGCCACGCTGATCGACATCACCATACCCAACAACAACAATTTGCAGGTCAAGCACGCCGAAATGGTTGCCAAATATCGAGACTTACAAGTGAAAATCTAGCAACAATGGGGAATGATCGCCAACAAGATACTTATGGCACGGCAACAGGCTTCTCGTATACAGTGCGTGGTCGAATATATTGCAGCTAAGCGGCCTTTTACCCAAAAGATCAAAAGAATAGCAAGACAACTTCGCCAGGAACACCACACATTGAATAAGGTCACGCTGCTCACAATCAAGCAACGCTGCATAGACCGCATACGCTCTTTAGGGGTAATAAAGAACAGCCTAATCAAGAAGGCCAGAGGAATTAAGGATAACAACACTTTCAACACCAAACCCTCTAGACTACTTGATGACCCACAGCCTGTGATTGAAAATCCGCCGTCAGCCAACGAAGTGGAGAATTTCTGGAAGAATATTTACGAGAGCACGGCGCCCATTAAAGAAAACACACCATCTCTAATCTATTTCAGATCCTATTGTACCCGACTTCAACAAGACCAACGCTATGATCCGGAAATCACTCAGGAAGAGGCTAGAAAGGCACTCGAATGGATCAGAAATTTATCAGACCCTGGTCTAGATGGCATTAACAACTTTTGGTGGAAGAAATTCCCAAGCACCCATCGACATCTCGCCAGAATATTCACCTCCTGGCCCAATGGAAATGAGCCAATTCCTGAGTGGTTAGTCGAAGGGAGAACAACACTTATACCGAAACAGACAACCTAGCTGAGCCAAAGAATTACAGGCCTCTCACGTGTCTCAATTCCTGTTATAAGGTATTCACTCGTGTTTTATATTGTAGGTTATTGGGGTCAGTGGAACCGGTCCTCAATGACGTGGTAGAGCAGCGGGGAGGAAAAAGGGGATTCTAGGGATGTAAAGAGAACTTGCTAATAGACAGGTGCATCACACAAGATTCAATCCAGTATAAGCGAAACCTGTCGATGGCTTGGATTGATTACAAGAAAGCGTTCGACACAACATCACACGAACTACTCTTGCATCTTTTACAAACCTTGTCTGTACCTATACCTTTAGTAAGATGCATCGAACAACTTATGCCGCTCTGGAAATCAAAATTTTCCATAACATCTGGAAGTACGAAAGTAATAACAGAGCCGGTAGCATTCAGGAGGGGAATCTTTCAGGGCGACTGCCTTAGTCCTCTGCTGTTTTGCATTTCGTTACTCCCTATTTCGGTGGCTCTTCGAAAAACCCGCGGTTATCAATGCGGCTCACCAGGAAATCGAACACACAAGGTCACACATCTGTTTTATATGGATGATCTTAAGTTCTATGCTACTAGTGATCGAGATTTACAGCAGTCTTTGAAGGTGGTGCAAGAATATACTCGGGACATCGGTATGGAATTTGGATTGGATAAGTGCGCCGTTCTGAAGCTTCAGAAAGGCCGACGCGTAGACCAGCCTGAGAATGAGCATCTTACTGACGGAAGCATGCTTCGTCACTTAGAAGAAGACGAAACGTATAAATATCTTGGTGTCGATCAACATCAAATGCATGATACGAACAACGTCAAGAAAGCGCTCCGAAGTAAGTATAGGCAGCGTCTCCGGAAAATTGTAGAGTCTCAGCTTTCCGGAATCAACAAAGTTGCATCCACAAATATGCTTGCCTTTCCTGTCCTCTTGTATTCATTTGGCGTGCTCAAGTGGAGGGGAGAGGAATTACGGGAACTGGATAGAAGCACACGCAAGATGATGCATATGAACAGAAGCATCCACCCACGCTCATCGGTCTCACGCATTTACCTTCTGCGTCAGCAAGGGGGCAGAGGCCTTCTAAGTTTGGAACGATTGCACGACAGATTAACTGTGAGTTTGGCATGCAAGGTATTCAAAAGTGCGGACCCACTACTGCGAATCGTCCGGGATCACGGGCTTTTCTCTTTAAAGCTGCAAGTAAAGCTGCTGATGAACTATGTCTCAGATTTGCAATAGATGACGACCAATCCCTTACGAGGTTGGCACCCGATCAAGTGAAACGTCAAGTCAAGACAGCAGAACAACAGCTGCTTTTGGAAGATCACGTGAGCAAACCCCAACACGGTGTTTTCTACAGGAACATCGGAGATCTTAATCTATCTCGAGAATTAACTTTCTCTTTCCTTAGATCAGCTGGCTTGAAGTCTGAGACAGAGGGATTCTTGTTAGCCTGCCAGGATGGTGTCATTAACACCCTCGTATACCGTGCTCAATTTTCGAACGTGGCGGATACTAGATGCAGGAGTTGTCAACAACATCCGCATGCATTAATGCATCTCCGGTGCATGCTGTGTCTAGTTATATCTACAGGCATAAGGCTACATTGCGAGTTCTCTATTATCACCTGAGACATCACTACGGTATCGATGAGACACCAGTCTTGCCATACGCCCCAGACGAAATAGAAGCGGTTGTGGAAAACAACAACTGCCGCATTTACTGGAATTACGGTTTTCCCACAACAACCAGGCTCCAGGCAAACAAGCCCGATATAGTACTGTTAGACAAACAGAACAATTCTATGTTTGTTATTGAGTTTTCTGCCCCAGCAGAAACCAACATTCTCATTAAGGAGCGGGAAAAGCGTGCCAAATACATTCCACTCATTGGCGAGTTACGAAGACTGTACCCCGAATGTAGATTGAAAATGGTAGTCCTAATTGTCGGTGTTTCAGGAGGAATCAAGGTCTCGATGCTCACGGAACTGGAGAAGATACCAGCTTGCCGAGACTCGTCATAACAACTAGTGATGAGGATGCAGAAAGCGGTAGTCCTTGGGCAAATGATCTTGGCCGAAGATCACTGACTGAGCGGACGCAAGGAGTGATCTTCGCTACGACTAGGCCTTTCGCATAATGCCCTGGGCGTGTCGGAGCCCCAGGAACGTTGCGACGAATATTAACTGTACATAATAATAATAATAATAATAATAATAATAATAATAATAATAATAATCATAATGAGCTTCCGGACCATGTACTAATCGAAGACAATAGTATGCAAAACCTCGATATGTACCTTGCCCACATGGAAAAAACTGCCACACAACGAAGAATCTGATAGAAGAAAATACCTTTGAAGGGCAAACCAACAAAATTATATAAAAGGAAACGTACCAAGACAACTTACCTACTACTGGTTGACAATCCTGAAATAGGACATTTTGACCTACTCATACCACAAATGAAAGCTATCGATGAACCTAAAATCAATGATCAAGGAACTTCCAGAGGTATTTCTTTGGATTGGACGGCATCAGTGTGTCTCATTGGCTTTCGGTTGCTCTAATTATGGGCTCCTTGAATTTGGAGTACCACAGGGTTCAGTTCTGGGACCTGTGCTTTTTCTTTTGTACATAAATGATCTTGCCAATCTCCCAATTCAGGGCAACTTTACTATTTTGATATGACACCACTATAGTGTGGCAAGCTCAGGACCAATCTCTTTGCGCCAAATAATATTGGATGACCTTCGGAGTGTGAAAGCCTGGTGTGATGCTAACTTTCTAACGCTGAATCCTGCTAAGACTAAATTAATATCTTTTAAGTGTAATCTTTTAGATGTCCGGATTGGTAATGAATTGGTTCAGACTATGGCACTTATGCCAGACAGTAAGTTTTTGGGAATTTTCATAGACAAAGATCTAAGTTCCATACCCATATCAACCATCTAGCTATAAGGCTATCCTCTAGTTGTTTTGCAGTTAGACTAACTGTCCAAGAGCTAGGTCCACAAATTGGTAAGTTGGTTTATTATTCTCTCTTTGAAACACATTTTCGGTATGGCATTGCTTTCTGGGGAAACACAAGTACTTACGCACTTCAAACTCTTCTTGTCGCCCTCTTTTTGTTCAGGAGAGTGTATTAACCCTTCCATGCTTGTTCATCCTTGAGACCTGTTCGATCATATTTAAACACCAATCTAGATTCTCAGTCAGAAATTCCCGGTACCCAGGCAGGAACCATCAAACCATATATCTTCCCCAACCTACAACCACTCTCACAAAAAAATCTGTGTTTTATGAGAGTGGGAACATTTTTAATCATCTGCCCCAAAATATAAAGAACTTCCCAACCCTTAAACTGTATAAAAGAAGATTGAGAAGGGTTTTGATTGGTAAGGCATACTACTCAATTGTTGAGTTCTTTGACGATGCACAAAATTTTAATTGATATATGAAAGTATTCTTGTTGTTTTGATTGATTATTGACATATAATGCTGCATTTACTAACTTTCTTACTTATGTCTTACTTGGAATTATGAAATTAATCACACCGTTATGCGTTGTCATTACCTTTCAACAAAACTTAACACTATAACCACGGGTTATCGCTCAGAACTACACAGACTTTTCACTACAAAATACTTTAATTTGACTGAAGTTATCACAAAAGAAAGATTAATCGACCAGAAGCGTGTAATACTAGAGAACAATAGACTAACATTACACGAAGTACAGAACATCAAAGGAGTTGAAAAGAAACTGATAGTTAAGGAAGAAGCAAACATAGCCTGGAAGAACAACCTCAAATGAAAATATCAAACAGCTAATTACAATAATTTTGGCAAAGAATTGAAAACAATATAAAAAAGCTGCGAGCAGGCATGGAAAGACTAACAGAGTATATAAATAGAAACATCAGATTAAAGAGGGTATTAAAAATATCCAAAGTTTAACAAAAGATAAACAGCAAGCAGACACAGAAACGTTGAACACATTCAAACAAAAATAAATAGTATGCTCACCGCGTCTACGCAGATACAAAGGATTCGACGTCAGAAAAACACATAACGCTCTGTTCAACCTCAATGTAAACAACTATAAGAAAATAAAAACAGGGAAAATTGAAGTAATACCACAGGGTAGAGAAAAAATTACCGAATGAGAAGGAATATGATCAAAACCCATACAGCATAATTTTAAAGCATTATGGATTAAAGAAGAGGAGAATGCACAGCAAGAGACAAAAGAACAAATGGAATACAAAATAACAAGGGAACTGGCGAACATTTTAAAAATAATGGAAATGACCAGGAATTTTTTCAGTGATTTAAACTCTCTCTTATAATGACTTTTGAGGAATACGAATGTAAGACCGCTATCAGTTAAAGATTTTCTCTCATTTACTTTGAAATTCAGTATAAAATCCTGTACATCTATACCATAGATCAACGTATTAATTTCAAACCGTCTTAGATAAATGTTGGATCGGGAAGTTGCTGATAATTTCGGCTATCGAACCGTGGTCGTCCACTTCGAGGCAATTGCTATTTAAACGATTTCAAGATAAATTCATGCTTACAAGATGCCATGTCGATTCTCATAAAAAGCTGAAAGAAATGCTTCTATGGTAACTGAAGGACTTTGAATGGACCTGCACTTGGTGGTGGAAAAAAACCACCATCGAATAACCTCACACATTTCCGAAGATCGGCTAGTAGCTGTAACAGGGCATTTGAAAAACACAATATAAAGCCTTTAAAGTTCTAAACGTTTCGGGAGCTTTGACCGCATGACTATTTCGAACGGACAAAAAAATTGATGGAAAGAATTAAAAATAAAACGATTACTAAAAATAACATTACTGCGAATTTTTATCCAAGTAATTTCAAATATTGCTTGAATTTTAATGTACAGGGTGGCTCGAATTCGTGTCTATGCATGGGGAACTCGTAAACCGTAAGAGATACAGTGTCGGTCAAATTAGGGCAAAATTGCGCATTTAGGTGCCTAACAATATGCCGTTTGGAAAGTTTTAAAATTCCGAGTATTTACGAAAAAAACCGAAATTTTGAAAAATCGTTTTATTTTTTTCCTGGGCTTATTTAAAAACGAATTTTAAATCTAATTGCACTTTTGCATTGCCACTTTTACCGCTCTATCCAATGATGATATCCAGTTTGAAATCCGACGTTTCGTCTTCAAGCGAGGGGGAAATAAGTACTTAATTTATGTACACTGAAATTCCTTTCTTTAAGTAAAACATTAGAAATTCCTCAGAATTTCCGAAAATGCGCCGAAATTCCACAAAATTCCTCTTGCGCCTTGAAATCCCTCTTGCATTTCTTGAAATTCCTCGGAATTCCTCAAAATTCCTAGGAATTCCTCATACTATTATGGAACTTCCTCTTTTATTTCTTGCAATTCCTCGTAATTCCTCCGGAATTCCTCATCCGTGTATTGCAATTCATTCTACATTTATTAAAATTTCCTAAATTTTTTCAAATTTATTTAATGAAAAGATTAAAATAAAAATCATTATTTGAGAAATATTTTTAAATTTCTCTAGAAGTAGCTTATAAATAAGCCAGGCTATTTGACTGGCAATAATCGTTATCATTTTGGCTAATATTCGGGCTTGGTTTTAGTTTTTGTTGATAACCTATAGATTCGCCTATAGATACCTATTAATATTCATTATCTGGATGAAAATTAGTGTCAAACTATGTTATGCCACAAAGATTCCTATAAATTGGAAAAAAGGGTAGGTCGAGGGGTAGGTACTTATTCTATATATAATAACCGCAATATATTAATTAATAGTAAAAGGCTTATTCCTCGGCTTATTCGGATCAAGTTCAAACGCAAAACATATTTTTAAATCTGGGGATAAGGCTGATGCTCGAAACTATCGACTCATTAGTATATTTTCAGTAATACCTACACTGCTTCAACATGGT
The DNA here is from genome assembly GCA_016904865.1 of Pissodes strobi. Taxonomy (NCBI): domain Eukaryota; kingdom Metazoa; phylum Arthropoda; class Insecta; order Coleoptera; family Curculionidae; genus Pissodes; species Pissodes strobi. The sequence continues at coordinate 145,020 of MU182157.1, forward strand.
GTTGAGCTAGAGCTCTCTAGTGTTTTTGAGAAGTTTTTGATATCTCGGCAGCTTGGGTTAATTTCTGGCCGGTATGCAAACCTATTTTTATACACCAATTACATCTCTGGTGCAATAGTGGCAGGAGTTTCATGCTATTTACATGTACTTTAGTAAAGCATTTGCCAAAGTTGATCATATGCAAAGTGTCAGTTTATGGTAATTCAGGGTCGTTATTAAAATGAATGAAGTTGTATCTAACAGACCAATTACAACAAGTCATGGTGGATAACTTTTTAACCAAGTGAATTGTGTGCTACTTCTGGTGTGCCACAAGGCTCTCATCTTGGTCCACTGGTTTTCAATATTTTTATAAATGGCATAGGTAGTAAATTATTTACTGATGATTTGAAAGTATGTTCTAAATTCTAAATGAACCTGAACTTTGGATATAAAGAATCTTCTGGATGATGTCGCTCAAATATCCAGGTGGCGCAGCAAGAATGAAATGAAATTAAACAGTGGAAAATGTTTTTCCATCCGTTTTGGTAGGTTAAGAACTGAATTTCCATTGGCTTATAGCCTGAATGACATCCTTTTGAAAAAAGTAAATGCTTGTTAAGGATTTGGACATCTATTTTGATAATAAATTGACATTCACAGAACATTATGATAAAATTATTGGTCGTAGAAATAAAATGATAGTATTTGTTAAAAGAATCTGCCAAAACTTTACTCATATTATCACCTTTATAAGCACACAACTGAAGTGAAACTTTTCAACCTTTTTTTCGCCGAAAACCGCGTTTCTCTAATTTTTTTTTTCATTAATTATTTTATCTTTATTTCGTTTTACAATACTTTTATTAAGTTTCCGAACTATTTTTTCTTTTCTTTTTTTTTTCATGTTTGGGTTTATAATACTTTTATTAATTTTCCGAACAATCCTTTTTTATATTATTTTTTTCCTATTTCGTTTTATAATACTTTTATTGACTCTCCGAACATTTTTAACTTTTTTTTCAATTTTTTCAAAAAACTTTTCTTTTGTCATAAAGCATTTTCCCCATTAGCGACATCCCCCACCTCGTAGTTGAATTCCTTCGCCTTTTTTCGCGGAAAACCGCGTTTCTCTAACTTTTTTTAATTATTATTTTTTCTTGTTTCGTTTTATAATACTTTTATTAACTTTACGAACAATTTCTTACGTTTTTTTCATTTTTTTCTCATTTTTTCGAAAAAAATTTGGTATCTGGGGAGGTGAGGGGTATGGGGGGTTGGGAAGTATAATCTCCCCCAAGATGACCCCGAGGATCCGTTGCAGTGATATCGGCAAAAACGGTTTTTCCCCAAAATCCCCCCTTAAATTATAAGCCCCGGTCCCCCTCATACGGTCAAAGGTAGCACCCTGTGAGACGCGCACCTACCATAAAAATTTCGACCTCGTAGCTCTTCCCGTTCTCCCGAAATCAATTATTTTAATTTTTTCTGGCCGAACGAGGCGGATGCGGGTTCGAGTTTTCGTCCAGAATCCTCATTTTACCCCGGCTATATGTCCTGAAAATTTTAACTGAAATTTTCATATTGGAACATTCTTAATTAAAGGGGCGTTTCACTTTGATAAGCGTTTAATTTTTTCTGACTATACTCTCGATAAAGAAGTTCCACTTCAAAAATAAAAATAAAAAACACGTGTCGCCACCCACGGAAATCGAACCCGGGTCGCCGTATCCCAAGCACAGAATCTGACCACTGCACTAAAAGACCAGGTAAAAGCAATTCATTAGACCCTAAAGACATGGGTAAATTCCATGCCATCCCGAGATTTTCGAGTACAGCCGAGAGTCACGAGAAATAAACGGTATTCTCTTATATCACAGCCGTGAGCGAGGCCGCGTGACTTTCATATTGATAGCACGTCGCACTATCACACGTCTCACACGCGTCTGGTCTCGCCGCTATGCCGCGACATAGGCGCCGCGCCGGCCCTCTGGCTTTCCAAACAAATTGAAGTAAAAAATTCATCCGAAATTCCTCGAAATTCCTTTGAAATTCCTTGTAAACAACTCGAAATTCCTCTGAATCTCGAAATTGCTCTTGAAGAATTCGAAATTCCTCGTGAGCAACTCGAAATTCCTTGAAATTCTCCTTGTATGTACACTAAAATTCCTAACGTATTTCCCCCTCGTCTTCAAGGGATCATCATTAACTTTCTTTTTTTAAATACGAACTTAAATTTTTTTTATCGTTTTTCAGATGGTATTGGCGTTATTAATATGAGTATAAGTTTTTATCTTCTTTTTATTTTTATTTTTGTTTTTATTAATTTTTTATTATTTTTATTTTATATAATATTTTGCTTTGGCGTGATTTTATATAATTTAATTTAATATTCTCGTAAGAAATAATTTTACTATTTTTTATTTTTAATACGCTCCAATTTTCCACTTAATACAAAAAACAAAATAAAATATTTTTATAGAATATAAATATTTCAAAAGTACCTACCTTAAAATGTTTAAAATTACGCCAGAGCAAAATATATAATTAAAAAAAAATAATAAAAAAAAATAAAATAAAAAATAAAAACACATAATCATATTAATAACGCCAATACCATCTGAAACACGATAAAAAAAATTAAAGTTCGTATTTAAAAAAAAGAAAGTTAATGATGTGCCCTTGAAGACGAAACGTCGGATTTCAAACTGGATACCATCATTGGATAGAGCGGAAAAAGTGGCAATGCAAAAGTGCAATTCAATTTGAAATCCGTTTTTAAATAAGCCCAGGAAAAAAATAAATCGATTTTTCAAAATTTCGGTTTTTTCCGGATATCTCCGGAATTACTCGGAATTTTAAAACTTTCTAAACGGCATATTGTTAGGCACCTAAATGCGCAATTTTGCCTTAATTTGACCGACACTGTATCTCTTACGGTTTTCGAGTTCCCCATACATAGACACGAATTCGAGCCACCCTGTACATAGTATAAAACTTTTGAAGGTTATATGTTACAAGTTATTAATTTTTTTCATAAGGTTTAAAACTGCAAACATATTTAAGATGATAAAATAGATAAATTCTTAATCCATACACCTGTTAATCTATTTATTAATATTTTGTAGAAATTGTAGGAGTTATATTTTTACATGTCATAAATATCCCAAAACATGCACGAATTACGTGGGGATTCTTAATTTTACTTCTATTTTTAAACAATCCACATTTATCGTTTCGATGCCCTCGCGATAGATCGTGAATTAATCAAAATTCGGTTCAAAGTTCATATATCGGGTGGTTCTGCAAAAATGCGCTCTCTTTAAGGATCAACAATTGACTTATCATACCATTTAAATATAAAGATTTCGGTTTCGTTTTATTTCAAATTTATCATGCATACTCATTTTTCATACAACGGCTTTAAAATTACTATAGTTACACTCGTACAAATATTTAAGTGATATTTATATATGGTAAATACGGGAACTATCCAGGAATCCATTTATCTTGCAAGGCACGTGTAACGGGTTAAGTATGCATGTGGAATCGCGATACGATGTTGTCTATTTTTATTGTCAACTGTTCACGATATAGTTTATATTAATAAAACAACTTTTTCTAAACATATATTTTATAACATTTAAATTTTTTCCAGTTGCATTATTTCTGTACGGCGTTCAGAGTATATTGATCATAGTTGTAAGCACCGAGGTAAGGACCAACTAAATTTTAAAAAGCCGTACAAAAATATTTAACAAATTTACCCCCACTTGGATTATGGATTTTCACTTTTCCACAGTGTCCACATGCACCACCCAAAATGTACGGCACAGGGCTTAAAGTTTTTACTTCCCTTATGACTACTTAAATTACACTACTTCAAGGTGTATCATATGAAGACCCTAAAATTGTTTCGATGAGCTTGCGGTCTATATTACTTACTGGAACAATCAGACTGCTAAAAACCAATTTGAAATGTCATATTTATCTCTTTCAAATCAAATCTGACGATGGTCTAGAATTATTTTTCCAACTGCATTCCCTTTTTTTCTGAGATGAGATGATTATTTAGAGGCCTCTCCAATTTTCGATGGCTTGTCCTATTTTCTAGGATAGCAATGTTTCTTGGCTCTCTGCGGAAATGATTGTATAATTTTGTTTTCAACCTAGCTAGCAATTATTTTAGGAAACACCCAAATACCACTGAGATATCTGCGGTTTTGTGCCTGCTGACTGGCATGACTGATAGTCGTTTTATGGTTTTGTATCGAACGCAACGTTAATTGTTTTTATGATCTTTCAATACGAAAATATTATTTGTCCTTGTCACCAATGTCTAATATATTCTGTACATATAGACTTTACCGATAAGCACGCAGTATTATTGACTCGACACGGTGTAAAATCCAATAGGAATGGTAATAGCCTTAAAGGGTATAGGTAATGTTTGACGAAAACATATAACTTATATTTTGTATGCGTGCTAATTTAGGGCATTAATTTCACTAAGATATGTGTAAAACTACGCAAACTTAGATACTTATTTTTCCACACAAAATTGGGTTTTCACGGCTCTGGCAGTTTCTAGTGCGAATCAGAATGAATAAATTTCTATATAATAACCTGTAGTAATTTGTTTTATTACAGATACAGTCTCGCAAGATGACTTCTTATATAGATATTTTTGCTAAACTCAGTATAATAAATCGAATCTGAATTTAGATCGGTAGCTATTTATTATTTCTTTTATCATTTATTTATTTATTTCAGTAGACTGTTCTACAGGTAAGAACTCAACAACAAAACAGGAAAATCCGGTTGTAATAAATTTATACAAATAATTAAAACAACATAAACTAACCCTAAAATGGACTTCCGATTCGTCTTCGGTCGAGTGTGCACGTGTCGGGTATCGGCCATTTTGTTCCAGCTTCATATACATATATGTTAGTTTGGGGGCACATGGGGCTTTCAGGGGCTGTGTAGATTCCCCGAATAAGATTCGGACGTCCAGCCGGGGGTTAGGCCCCGTGCATGTACAAGATTTAAATGTGTGTGAATGTCCAGCCGGTGGTGTTCGAACCTTAAAACAAGCCGTGCATGTACAAGTCGGAGGCCCAGGGGTACATACTCGACATACTGGGTCCTCTAAAAATAGTATCTCTATCCATCAGGTGTAACTAATCTGGGATGGGTCGCCCCAGCTCTTACTAAGCCGGATAGAGGTCGTTTCTGGCTGAATTTTCGAAAGAAAAAGGCCAACAGAGAGTTGTACTACTACTACTACTACTACTAACCCTAAAATCATTTGATATTGTTACGTTTTTCCCGTGGGTTCTTAACAGAATTACAACTTTGCTGTTTTCAACTAATACTCTCTTTATTCACTGCCACTGTATACAATTTAACTCACTAAACTAGTCTTATAACTTTACCACTAATATCTATTCAACACTCAATGATTAACTGAACTAACTGACTAACATTCGCCTTAGGTCTGCTTATATATAATCTCAAATCTATCACGAATATTCGGGAAGTATTCCGAGGCCACTCTATATGATCTCGACGAGGCCATCGAGATAATTCTAGCTATCCCGAAACTTCGCGGCCGGCCGGGCGATGATGACAGAGAAGCGAGGGGCACGGCGCGGCGGATAGTTCTATAGGGTAGCACAAAAACGTCCGGATGGTTGTTAGTCGTGACATTGCCTCCCTCTTAAACCTGATCGTCCCGATCAGATACTGCATGTCCGTGGTATGCTTTCAGTCTGTCGAGGTGAACAATTTTCAGTTTGCTTCTGGGACTACGCTGAATTCTATACACAACGTCATTAATTCTTTTGATGACTGTATAGGGTCCTTCCCATACTGGCGTTATCTTGGGAGATCTTCCTTTCTTCCTTTGCGGATTATATAACCAGACTTTATCGTTCATCTGAAATCCCATAGAATTAGCTTTGAGATCATATCGTGTCTTCATTCGGTCACTGGCTTTCTCCGTGTTTTCTCTGGCTAATTCATGGATGTATAGTAACTTTTCCTTAAGGGAGTCCGCGTAGTCTTGAATTTCCATATCCTGGTTGTCTGGCGTTCCGAATAATAGGTCGCAGGGTAAGCGGAGTTCTCTTCCAAATAAAACTATGGCTGGTGTTAGTCCTGTCGTGTCGTGGACTGCTGATCGATAGGCCATTAAAAATAGTGGTATGTGTTGGTCCCAATCCTTCTGATGTTCATCTACGACCTTTGACAAATGTTCTTCAATGGTCTTGTTAAACCTCTCAACCATGCCGTCTGATTATGGATGTAAGGCGGTAGTCCGTGTTTTATGGATGTTGAGTAAATCAGTGACTTTTTGGAAAACCTTGGATTCGAAGTTGCGTCCTTGATCTGAGTGCAGCTCTAACGGAACAGCAAATCTGCTGAATAGGTTATTCACAAGGACCTCTGCTATGGTAACAGCTTCTTGATTGGGGATTGCAAAGACTTCAGGCCATTTACTGAAGTAGTCAATTGCCACTAAAATGTACTTGTTACCATTATTTGTTTCTGGAAAAGGGCCAGCTACGTCAATGGCGATACGTTCAAATGGTAGGCCCACGTTATACTGTTTCATTTTGCCCCTAGATCTTGTTTTGGGTCCTTGGCTTGCGGCACAGGTTGAGCACTGCCGACACCACGATTTCACATCCTGGCAGTAGTTGACCCAGTAAAATCTGTCGCGAATCTTGTCAACCGTTTTGTTCACTCCGAGATGAGCACCAGACTTTCCATTATGAACTTCTTCCAGAACTTCCGATATCTTCCTCCTTGGTCCACCACTAACTGTGTCTTCACTACTTTTCCATCGGCGCTTTCCCAGGCTCGTTTAAAAAGTCCATTTTCCACCACCAAGGAGTCCCACTGAGCCCACAGAGTTTTAAAAGCAAGTCCTTTAGTTGATATCTCGCTCCAGCTTGTTCTTGGTTGATGTCCTTTTTTAGCTTTTAGCAATAGTGCTATTTCACTATCTTCGAGCTGATCCTTTTTAAGTTGCTCTGTGGTCCACTGCTGATCAACCTCAAATATCGTTTGCCTAATCCGAGTAATTCCTTCTCGTTGATCTACTCTTTGGCAATGCTTACAATTATCCGCGCATGGTCTTCTGGATAAAGCATCTGCATTATTATGCAATCTCCCTGCTCTGTGCTTAACCTTAAAATTATATTGTTGTAACTTTTCAAGCCACCTGGCTACCTGTCCTTCAGGTTGTTTCATATCCAAAAGCCATTTAAGTGCTGCATGATCAGTCCTTATCAGAAATTCTTGCCCGTATAGATATTGATGGAAATGCTCAACAGACCGTACTATTGCCAAAAGCTCTTTTCGGGTTACACAGTAGTTACGTTCAGGTTTCGAAAGTGTTCGACTGTAGTATTCGATAACTCGCTCTTCCCCTGCTTGTACTTGCGATAAAACTGCTCCGATGCCGGTGTTACTTGCATCTGTGTCCAATACAAATTTACCCTTTTGTTCCGGATATCCCAATATTGGACTAGAACATAGAGCCGCTTTTAATTTCCTGAACGCAGAATCGCAGTTATGATCCCAGTTACAATTAGCTCGTTCTTCAGTGAGCTTATGTAGAGGTGCCGCTATATTTGCAAATCCTTCAACATATCTTCTATAGTAAGTACATAGTCCAAGGAAGCACCGCAGTTCATGTTTGTCGCGAGGACGAGGCCAGTCCTTGATTGCTGTAATCTTCCGTTGGTCGGTTTGGATTCCTTCTGATGATACAACTAGCCCGAGAAATTCAACTTTTTGTTGAAAAAGAAAACATTTCTTTGGATTCAGTAAGAGCTGAGCATTCTTGATTCTAGTAAAAACTTCATGCAAGTTTTGTAGGTGCTCTTCGAAAGTTTTTCCCATTACCATTATATCATCAAGATAGACCAGGGATGTCTTCCAAGTGAGGCCTCGTAGAACAACCTCCATAAGACGCTCAAAAGTAGCGGGGGCATTGCATAATCCGAAAGGCATAACTTTAAACTGATATAAACCACTTCCGGTAAAAAAAGCAGTCTTTTCCTTATCTTGTTCGTCGATGCCTACTTGCCAGTAGCCGCTCTTTAAATCGAGTGTTGAGAACCAATGAGAACCTGCTAGTGTCGTCAACGTGTCATCAATCCTGGGAAGTGGATAGCTGTCTTTCTTGGTGACGTCATTGAGCTTTCTATAGTCCACGCAGAATCTGGTAGTCCCATCTTTTTTGATGACTAAGACAACAGGAGACGACCATGGGCTCGATGACTCTTCAATGAATCCATCTTCAAGCATTTTATCCACTAATGTGGTAACCTCTTGCTGCTTCGTCACTAGTAATCTCCGAGGATGCTGCCGTATGGGATGAGCACTCCCAGTGTCGATTTTATGTTTTATGATGTTCGTTCTTCCAGTATTGCCATTTTTCTTTTCAAAGGCTGTGCTCTGCTCTTTGATAAATTGTGTAGCTTTCTTCAGTTCTTCGGAAGACAGATGTTGCCACGACTTTTGGAAATGTTCTAGGACTTCCTTAGGTGATGTTGAGGGTGTTACTTCTGACTGCGTTTCGCAACTGGTTACCCACTGCACCGGCTCGCAAGTGGCTATTACATCTCCTTTATTGATTTTGATGGAATTGGATGAAATATTTGCTATCCTTATCGGTATTTCGCCGTCGGTTTTGACTAGTGCTTTGCCTACGAGGTGTTTGCAAGGCAAATCGTGGTGTTGGATAAGTCCGATGCAGCCTCCAAAATCCTTCTCCAATTTCCCAAAAATTATCTGCTCCGTATTTCCGCTTATTCTAACAGTACATGCCGCCACTACTTTAGTCGGTGTGCCATCGTCTGTTTTGTTAAGGATGAACTCTTCGGTGCCAAACTTCAAAAGATTAAGCTTGTTGTCAAAAGAGAATCCATGTTGACCGATGAGATACATCCCCAAAATAAATTCGTCTTCGATGTCGGCGACTAACACTGTGTGGTGTAATTTAATTCGTCCCAGTTGAAGTTCGATATCCATTTCCCCAAGTACTTCAGCTGTCTCACCGGTAACTGTACGTAAAACTACATTCTTTGATATGGGTAGAACTTCTACTCTATTCACTCTGTTGCACCTTATCAAAGATACCGCCGCACCAGTGTCAACAGTAATTGTTATGGCTCTTCCGTTTATCTTTCCTGTAATTGTTAGACTATCGGCGGCTTTTCCTAGGCTTTTTATGGAGACGATCCTGGGGGCTTTATCTTCTTTAGCCAACACCCGCCCCGCAATGTTGACTAATTGAAGTTTTCCTGATTTGACTTGGAGGCCCTAGCGTCTCTGGATGGAGATCTAGACCGTAGTTGTACTCGGCAGTCTCTTTTGAAATGCCCAGTCCTGCCACATCTATAGCACTGATTTGATGTATTTCGGTTACGTGGCCTATCTTCCATTGGCTCCCGGAATCTCGCCGTAGCCTGAAGAACTTCTGTTAATTTCTTCAAAATTGCACCCATCTCATTTAATTCACAACTGTTTGTCGGCTTTTCTTCCTGAATGGATACGGCCCTGATTTTTGGCTTGGAGATGTTACAGGCCGTCTCGATTTCTAGGGCTCGACCCAAAGCTTCACTGCTGTTATCAAATTTGGCTAGGGGTAGCATTTTCTGAGTTTCTGGATCTCTGATACCATCCACGAAATATTGGGCAGCAAGTTCCTCTGTCGCTCCCGGGTAGGCCAATTGAATGAGACGTCTAATGTCTGCCTCAAATTCTTTCAGGTTTTCACCAGGCTTCTGATGCCGAGACTTTACTTGTGCCTGATACAGTTGTCTTCTATGTTGGTCGCCAAATCGTCTCTCCAGAACAGCTACAAGTATGTCATATTTCCCCTGTTGGCTGATGGGAATTGTCTGCAGTAGTTCCAGGGCAGATCCAGGAAGCGCTACCACTAGTGATGTAGCCATTTCTTCATTATTCCAACCGTTGGCAACAGCGGCGGCTTCAAATTGCCTTTTGTACATTGTCCAGGATGTTTGACCGTCATAGGGTGGAGGTTTAATATGTTGTCCTGTGGCGAATACCCTCTCGGTGGATCCTTGATTTTTTAGTCTGGAAACTTCTGCTTGTAGATTCTTCATTTCTTTCTGTACGTCTTCTACTTCTTTTTGTACAGTTACAACTTCTTTTTGTATATTGTTTACTTCTTATTCAAATTTCTCATTTTGCCCGTCCAATATTTTCTGTAATTTCTCTTGCTCGCCTACAATTACATCCAGCATCTATTTCTGCAGCTGTTCCTGTTCTGCTTGCCTTCTACCTTCATCCTCTTCCCGTTCCGCTTGCCTTTTATCTTCTTGATCTTGAAAAATTTTCTGAAGCCTGTCCTGTTCTATTTGCCTTCTATCTTCTTGGTCTTGTAAAATTTTCTGAAGCCGGTCCTGTTCTGCTTGCCTTCTACGTTCATTCTGTTCCCGTTCCGCTTGTCTTTTATCGTCTTGATCTTGCAAAATTTTCTGAAGCCGGTCCTGTTCTGCTTGTCTTTTACGTTCATCTTCTTCCCGATCCGCTTGCCTCTCAGCATTTAAATTTTCCATAAAATCAGCCAACATTTTATTTATTTGCTCCATTTCTGCCGTTTGTTGCCTCGTATTGACCATAGAATGTTATAAATTTTTCACAGAATCCACCAATCAAAACGGTCTCTCGTTGACGTACTTGTGCGCTCTTCTCTCCTCGAAGAATGCTTCAAAGTCCGGTCCCTTCACGATCCAACTTCTGACACCAAATGTTACGTTTTTCCCGTGGGTTCTTAACAGAATTACAACTTTGCTATTTTCAACTAATACTCTCTTTATTCACTACCACTGTATACAATTTAACTCACTAAACTAGTCTTATAGTTTTACCACTAATATATATTCAACACTCAATGATTAACTGAACTAACTGACTAACATTCGCCTTAGGTCTGCTTATATATAATCTCAAATCTATCACGAATATTCGGGAAGTATTCCGAGGCCACTCTATATGGTCTCGACGAGGCCATCGAGATAATTCTAGCTATCCCGAAACTTCGCGGCCGGCCGGGCGATGATTCATACAGACAGAGAAGCGAGGGGCACGGCGCGGTGGATAGTTCTATAGGGTAGCACAAAAACGTCCGGATGGTTGTTAGTCGTGATAATATTCTGCAGGTAACAATGTGATCATTTTAAATCATAGCTGATATTATTATAGTTGTATAACAAATTCTGGCAACTCGTCGCTCGTTGATCTTACAAACAGGCGTAACTAATTTTCTGTTATTTGACAGGAGAGCTGCAATTTCAGTTTTAGAAAAAGTTTATATTGAAATTATGGCATTGAAAATGCATTTAGAAGTATTTGTTTCTTTATTGTATTGTTTATTGTTTATTATTAACTGTCATTAGCGATTAAATTGTATGCCATGATATTTTTCTGATTTTTGAAAAAATTGCAGATACGATCATTTGTGAGACAAAAATAATTACATTTAGTTGATATACTAGAGTTTGATCTTATAGCAAAACTATTTTGAAGCAAACATATTAAAGTTAACAAATCCATTTAATATTTTATTGTATAAATAAATTAAAAGCTACCATGGAATATAAAAAAAGAAATTATCATATTTTCTTGGAAATTCAAACGAAAAGCGATATAAGAAAAAGAACTTACATTTTTATACAACGAAGATTCAGACAAAAATTAACAAAAACAAAATTCAATGTGATAGAGAACGACAGGAAGTCAAAGAAATTGCCTCCAGATATTTTGACAGCTGCCGAGTTCAATCTTCCAGGATGTATTTTTCTGAGGTCTACATTCAGTCGCTTCAAAGGCAACAATTTGTAATTTTCATCGAGGGCAACTCTTCATAACTGTTATCTCCATAATCTCAGTCCATTTTATTTGCTCTTCACGTAGATTTTACGGAGAGAGTTCTTAAATCTTTCGGAAGCCCTTTGAAGTCCAAGAAGTCTATGAACTCGAGAGGATTCACACGATAAGATGTAAAATTATATTGTGCGCTGAATCACCCTCATTTTGGCCGTGAAAAGATTCGTATAGACTAACTTCTTCTATATTTACACTATCCAAAACTGTAAATAGTAATATTGTAGCCATAATACTATTTTTATTCCGGTCACTACAGCCATCTGAGTATATTGAATCTACTCTCATTTCTTAATTATCATAACTTTGCAAGGCTATATATGAAATTTCTGACATTCTAAAATGTAAAATTATGGGAGGGCGCAGGGGGGGAAGGTCACTTGGCGCTACCAACAAAAAGCCCGGGAGTGCCACATCCAATTTTTACCCAAAAATCGAAAATCGTTAAGAACAACAAGGCCGTAAATTTCTATTAAACACAAATACTAAACAAAAATAAAATGGTTCAAAGCATTCGGAATTACCTATATAGTTTATCATAGAACGCATTGACTTATCCACAAAATTCTCGATAAAACTAATGCCTAACTAAGTTTAATTAAAGATACGCTCCAGTATCGTCACTAAATTATTTCTCTAATCGCAAAATTTCAATAAAAATAAGCGCGAGAAGCGGTGAAAATCACAAAGCAAAGTGATACCGACAAGTGGGCGCAATAAAAATGTCGTCCAGGCGGCGCTGAAATCAGTCGTTGCCATAGCAATCGCGTAAACAAAATATAGTTCAATTGCTCTAGTACTTTAGTAGATAATTACATAATCGTAATGCTAAATATAATGAAACAGACCTACCCTAGGTATGCGAATTAACAAAGGAAAGTTCTAAAATAATGAAATTCACCCACAAAATTGGAATACACTCAGTATTATAATAAGCTTTAAAAAATCCTCATTTCATGCAATCGTACCAAATAAGGGTCGAGAGACAGGTAGAATAGGGACGCGCGCCGGGAATCCGGACTAACACCCGACGCGAGACCGATAGGTACGTCTTTGTCTAATGCAGTGGTTAAATGTGTGGGATTGGAATGTTTGATATTTTCTTGTCGCACTTACAGAGTTAAATGGGATCATTTCCATGTAAAAACGCGACAAAAAGCACGGATAGGCAGAAGAAACCTTCTCTCTAACCCTATACCTTCGCTTTCGGGCTGAGTGGTTTTCCCTATATACCTTCGCTTTCGGGCTGAGTGGTTTTCCCTATATACCTTCGCTTTTGGGCTAAGTGGTTTTCCCTATATACCTTCGCGTTCAGCTGAGTGGTGTCTTTACAGTCTTAACCTTATCCCCGTAATCTGTTTCCTAGCAATTATCGTTAATTGCTAAATAATTAGTATCTGTCTTAATGATGAAACGAAGAGCCAACAAACGTAGTGCCGCAGGCACTAGTTCCATGGGAGAAGAACCTGCTTCTTCGTCCATAGGTAAATAATGGGTTTATATTTTCAATATTTTAAATGGATATACTTACTACTAGACTTTGTTTTAATAATGTTTTTTTATACTCAGCAAACGCATAGTACAGTAGATTGGAGTTCGGTAAGATACGTTCTTTTGTTTGGGACTTATTCCTGTAATAGGTGGTGTACAAGATAAATCTATTAATCAAACTAAACTTCTGTATTATAAATCAACAACAAGATGGGCTATTGTTAGTAAGAACTTTAAATAGGTATTCCCCAAAAATGCTACAAATAAACAAATATAAAACAGGGACCTACTGCGTCGACTGATGCCTTCGTCCCGCCCCCCAAAAGAAACCTTCGGGTCACCCCCCAAAGGAACCTGATGACGTAATTCCTTGGGGGATCCCATACGTCCTGGTCAAGATCTTACCGATTATGCTCCCTACTTGTTGCTAACTTAGGTATCAATTCCTTAAGGTGTGCAGGTATACCAGGTGGTATGTACGAGGACTTCTAGAGTAAATGTTGCGAAATTACCGAGCATTGAGCACAGTGTATGCATGCCTTTTGGATTTTGATACCTAACTCCCTTGCAAAATTGTCACCACTTGTTTTAGGTTTGAAGGTCAAATGAATTGATGTAATGCAAAATAAAATGTAATTAACTAATTATGCATTGGTTTATATGATAATGGTGTATTGAAATTTTGTAAGTCTCAAATATCGACATTTTCCTTTCTATTAAAGAAAATAAATGTATTAAATGGTCTATCATTGTTTTATTACTAGTATTATCTGGTACCGAGGAAGACAAGACTTCTACTTTAGGAACCTACTACTACACAACGTCGATTAAACAGGGTCTGAGCCGACAGTAAAAATATTTATTATTATTATTGTTACGATCACGTCCAACAAAGTTGCTGTCTTTTGGGTGCAAAAGTGTGTACCCGGGTCAGTGGCGTTTCAATAATATGATGAAAAATGTACAAATAATTATTAATATTATTATTGGCATAATAGGAATGTAATAGGTGTCTAATAGATATATTATTCTATGATTGTTTTAATGGAACTTTTGGGGAGCACGTGCTCGTGTGTCCCCTGGCAGGAGCCGTTACTGAATTGGGCAAATAAATCACCTGCTGGGGGTCAAAGGATGCACATAGAAACGTCGAATCGTTAGCTGCCTTTAAATTGAAACTATTTTTAGTCGTCTAGCTCTAACTTCTTCTTGTTGTTTCATGCACTTCTATTCCAGTTTAGCTTTCGTTTCGACATCTCCTGTTTTATACATCATACACAAAGAGTATTTTTTTAGAGTGATGAAGTGATAAATTTTGTTATCTGAAAACTCTTTGGTACGTTATAAATCTTGGCTTGGGCCGATCTTGTGAAAGGGACTGTATATACATGTAATACATCTTGGATACTGAGACGTCCCGGTGGCATTTATACATTCCGTAAATGAATACGGCACCTAGCACTATCCCATTGGTTGGATTTAAAATTTCAACCAATCAAACTTCGAGTGCCATATGCGTGTACGGAATGTAAATCGGTGCCATATGCACTTACGGAATGTAATAACAGTTTATTGAACAGCATGTCTTTGCGTATTATGAAAATAGCTTTCCGTAAAAATAGGTGGTGATGATCAGCATTACTAGAAGTTTTGAAAAAACGTCGAGTCAATTGTAGACATCAGATTATATATGAACAGAAAATTAAATTACTCTTATTTTCTAATTCTTCATCTAATCTTCTTTGGGTGTTGAAAATCTTGTCCCGTGGAGTAAATGCGAGCATCATAGCTATAATTTTACTTTCTATTTCATATCATTAGTACATGACCCAAACTAACCCAAACTTTGATTCTATTTGATGTCATGTGAAATTAACTCAACAGCTTTATAGCAGCCGTTATTGCTAGGATTGTATTAGGAATTTGATAAGCTAATTTTTCTAAAATATAGTTTTTTTTTAAATTTCAAGATAAGAATTTTTTTACAGGAATTAGAAGTTGTCTATATTATTGCATTTACCCCGCTTTTAGGGGTAGAGGTAATAAATACTTCATTTAAAGAAACCAGGGGGAAATGCAATTATTAAACTAACAGATTTATAAAATATTTTTCCCTTCGCCGAACAAACCACTTTCCATTGTTCGTTGGTAAGTTTTTTGCACTAGTCCTACGTGTTATCGTAATGATTTTTTGACTGTGTATTTTACTATGACCCACTTGTCCACGTCCAAAGTTTCTATTTTGTCCTGCTCTTCCTTCTGATCAAACTTGTCTTCTTCCGATAAATATTCTTCTTGTTCTTGTTCTAGGCCTACACTTGCATCTGAATCTGCGTATCTTATTTCGGTTTCTGACTCACTTCTGTGCTGTCACTATGCCTGCTCTTTTTTATTATTGTGTGTGTGTGTCCTTCTATAACGTTGTGCTTTTATTCATATCTTACTCCTCTAAAATGGTAAGAAAATCGGCTGAAGTAATTACTTCAGCTCCCGAGGAAACTTTTCGTCCCTTTAGTTTAGTTTGGGATGCTTTTCTAGTGTATTGTAGACTACAAAATAACCTATTGATTTCGTTTCTAACACTGCTTTATCACTCGATTGCACATCTGGAACTCGTGACGTTGGGACTATTGCATTATTTTCAGACAAGACTTCTTAGTTTTTTTTAAGTAGTTTATAAATATTTCTGTCTTCGTCCAGCCATTCGGACTCGCAGCAGAAGAAGTGCGGAGATTCTCTTTACCCGGGGGGTCTCGCCATTGCTCCCACATATTTTTACCCTTAAACATGATTATGGTGGCGCTCTCTGACCTGCAGCACTAGCAGGTAGAACAAAAGTGATGCTCTCTCTTCCAGATGTAGATGTCACCCTTGATGAACTTTGACCTTTTTCACCAACTACTTTATTACTAAAAAGTGCTTTATTGTCCAAAAAATATTACAAGTAACATTTCTTATTGACAAAGCTTTATAAGATGTATACAAAATATAAAACAAACAGAACGAAACAAAATCAAAAGGAAAATAAAACATAACGGAACACTTAAGTGTGGCGACCTAAAAGATAATAAATGACAAATATTACCTCTGCAATATACATTATCACAGTACCTACATCAGCACAGTCAAAATTGTAATGGCTTATTGCAGCCATTCATCACAATAAAACTTAGATAACTCATTAATGGAACACAGACGTCATGGGTTAATAATAGAATATAATGAGCCTTTTAGTTCTGCTCGAAAAACTCGTCAATAGAATAGAAAGCTCTCATTTTAAACTTTTGCGGAAGGCTTTTAAGTATTGAATATTTCTAATCCGCAGATCAACATGATTGTATACCTTGATGCCACTGTAAATCAAGGAATTCCTCACAAGGCTGGAATGTGGACTGGGCAAGGGAATATTGTTAATTTGACGTGTACCATATACCGGCTGAGGATTGGGAAATTGATACTTATTTTTATGAATAATTAGACAAGCCATTTCCAGAATAAACAAAGATGGGAGGGTCAGTATAGAGTGCTTGTCAAAAAGGGGCTTACAGTGGGTTCTTGGATGTGCATTACATAGATTTCTAACAGCTCCCTTCTGCAGAACGAAGACAGATTGGAAAAGATTTCGAGAGCAAGCTCCCTAAAAGGGCAAGGCATATCTGAGATGTGGCTCAATAAGGGCATAATACACGTTACGCACAACTTCTCCACCAAGCTCCTGAAAGGTAGCCCGAACAGAAAAACAACCAGATGCCAATCTTTTGTTTAACTTAACGATATGAGTATAGAATTTTAGGTTTTCGTCAATACACAAACCCAGAAACCTAGAAGAGTTCACAGCCTGGATGGTGTTGTCACCAAATATAAGGCCATCAATATGACAGTTGAAGCCGATGAGGTTAGTTTTAGACATGTTCAAGCAGAGGCGATTGGCGTCACACCACTGCTTAATCCTTCCGAGATCCAACCCAATATCCCGCAGCAGCCGCCCCGGATCCTTGTCGCGCCACAGTACGGTAGTGTCATCTGCAAACAGCATAAAGCGCCCAGCAATTTCAAGCATAGTCAAATCATTCACGTATATTAAAAAAAAGGATCGGCCCCAATACAGAACCCTGGGGCACGCCGCATGAAGTACGCTGTCTGCTGGACGACACACCATCTATGTGGACAGACTGCTCCCGGCCACACAGGTAGCTCTCGAACCACTGCAGTGCCCCACCTCGAATCCCGTAAGCAAAAAGTTTCTGCAGCAGCACCTCGTGACTCGCACAGTCAAAGGCTTTTGACAAGTCACAAAACACTGCAGCAGTCGCCATTCTCCCATTTATACCCTGGAAAACCCCTGACAGAAATTCGAACATTGCATCAGACGTGCTTCTATTAGATCGAAATCCATACTGATTTTCAGTAAGAATGTCATGATTATTTAGGAATGAGAAGAGACGATCCTTCACTAGGCACTCAACAAGCTTGAAGAGAGTAGACAGCAAAGAAATCGGCCTATAATTTGAGGGAGTCAAGTGATCACCGCCCTTGTAAAGAGGTATTACTTTAGCTAATTTAAAGGAAGATGGAAAGGAACCAGACATAAGAGAGATATTAATAAAGTGTGATAGGGCAGCAATGGCCCTATCAGGTAGGCTTTCCAGTGCCCTGATAGATATTCAATCGTCAGTCGCCGCTTTTTTGTTTTTCATAGAACTTATGGTTTTTCTGATTTCATCGGCACTAGTTGGAGTAAAAACATTTAATTTATCAGTCACATTCACATTGAACATAAATATATAGTGGGTGTACGACTGGATGAAGGTTTTTAGTTAGATCATTGTCAATCGAACAGTAGTGTTCTAAATAGATCGATACTTAAACTGCTTTCAGTGCTTTCGTCCAGGTTCCAGATATATTGGAGTTTATCCTCTAGATTTAATTCCGACAAGGTTTTCTTCAAAAGGTCGAAGTATCCGTATATAATCAAAGGATTGGTAACTGTTTTTTCACTTGCATGCTCTAAAGTCTCTGGTTTTCTGATGGATATATTATGACGTCGGTTAGAGTTTACAAACCAGTCTTTACAAGGTATTCCGTCTTTGAATGGTGCTTCTAATTAATTAGCATTGAAATACTGACCAACCAGATCGATGATTTCTTTTCGGCCAATGCCAAATTCCCATTAAGCTAAGATCTTTACCGAGACTGTTAAAGTGTTTTCAATATTTTCTGAAAGGGGTGTTCTTACTTTTTGATGTTTTTTTGTTCACCCTTGCATGCTTTTGCTGTGAAGTAGGGTGTTGAAAATGGAATTTTGTAAACTACCAAAGCTGTATAAACTGACAATATGCGTGCTGTTATTTCATGTAGCGCTCTTTGCAGGTGTGTTTCTAAATACTTCGGCTGTGATATAATTACGCATCATCTATAAAAAGGAAATTGTATTTTATTGGGGCAAATGTGATAACTAAATTACATTTACCCTATACATTATGTTAATGCATTTGCCACAGTGATTAAAATTCCAGGGGCAAATGCAATAATGCCTGGTAAAGTAATTATAATAAATTTTGGAAAAAGACATGGTCGTAGTACATTCGAATAAACAGAATAAAATAACTAATAAAAAGAAAAACATACCCTATATATTCGGATAAATTCAGACTAAACTTCTCGGTCCAAATTTTCCAAACAAACAATGCCGAGACTATGTGGTATATCAAGTTTCATCAAATTGAGGCAGGTTGTAGAGAACTAGTTTGGGTTAGTTTGTTATTACTTTGGTCCGGTTTTACATTTGCCCCACTTGACCCTAAATACACATTGGAGCTGAAATATGCCGAAAAAATCAGAGAAATTATTCAAAACAGACATTCTCGTCTTTGTTAGCATGCCGGTCGTTTATCAATAAATATCAAAATCACCCACATACATGCAAAAATGTAACGATTATCATAATTATTATACGTATTAGAAAAATAATTTAACTCTTTTATTTTAGGTTGCGTTAAGATACCAACAAGGTTCTGGATAGCCGTCATGGTGTTTGCCACGACTTATATCAATTATACTACAAGAAGTAACATGTCAATTAGTATAACTTCCATGGTTACGCGTTCAAAGGATAAAGCAATTCCAGAATGCAAAAGGAACGAGACCCAGTACACCACTGGTGCAAATGGTACGATAAAGGCTTTAGCTGATGTAAGTATAATTCATAGATTTATTATCGAAAACATGTCCACTATGTAATATTTAAATGAGGAACACAATATTGGCCTTTTACACATTGGCTGCTATCATGAGGGCTTTAAAGCTGTTACACAAAGAATATATTTCCTCTATAGCAAATTTATTGTAAGTATATTAAGTCTGTACAGAACACCAAAACTGACTTTTTTTTTAAAGTTGATGCAGCCGGGGATGCTTATGGGACCACAATAATAAAATAATCATATGTAATGGCGGATCTACGATTTGTGGGTCCCTAAGCTTGTTGATGATTTTGGTGTCCCCACTTTTTGAGTAGATAGAATTTTTTTTTTTAATATTTATACTTACTTAAATACTACAATTTTTTTTTCAAATACAAATAATACAAACCAAAAGATATATTTTAGTCTTCTAGATTTATTGATAAATTTGTATGTAGGTATAACAAAAATAAAAAAAAGTAAGTAGGTACCTATTTAGGTGTTCTATGCGATAAAAATCGCTCAACGATGCACAAACATATTTATAAGACAACTTGACATTTCATAGATTTCACTAAAAAGAGAAATAAAACATGTTGGCATTCAGATATTGGCCTAATTCTAGTCATTTATATTCTTTGTTTAGTTTTTATTACTTTACTTATAATTCATTGCAAGATATAAATAGTATTAAGAGCATTACTACTAACTTAAACAAAAAGCTGGTTTATCAAACACTAAAAATAGATTATTCGACAACATATTTATGACTGTTGACTTTTTACTGTATTAGTCTCTTCCTGCAGTTGATCATCTCTATTATTGTAGCGAATGAAATTATAGACTTGTATTATTTCTCTAATTTTTTCTACAACATAATATTTCTAATTAAAGAAGGTACATGTTTAGGCAAGGTAGGAGATGAGCAGTAGTTTCAATCTCGTTAACCACTACCTATGGACATTAGATTTCTAGCTTTTTTCAATTTGGGAATTTTCAGATATGATTTTGTATTAACGTGCTTATAGAAAACAAATATCATAGATTGTGAACTAATAAATAATATATTTATCTCTTTTTGCATGCGCACCACTCAGGATGTAAGTATTAGGTATACATTTACCTATAAAAGAGAAGTATTTAGTTTTAGTGTTTCTTATAAAATTTCACAATTAAATTTAACATCTTATGGGATTTACTATTGTTGTGTCAAAATGCAGGGTTATCCTCAACGGCGTTAATTTCTTTACTGATAAAAACCTCATCATAGTATTCCATTTTCATGGCAGAATTTATACACATAAGTTCAATGTTAAATTCAATTATAATTTTTACCGGATTGGTGCAAGGTTCTAATAAATTTTCCGACCTTTCGAATAAACATCAACAACTCAATTTTTGAAATAAATATGTTTTAAAAAGCCAAAATTCCTTTGCCATTTTCTTAAGAAAATGTCAATTTGGATAGCGAATGACTGTCACTTGGTTTCAGTTGTCTGGATTATTTTTGGATTAATTTAAAGCAAAGATTATTACCGAAATAAAATTTTACGTAATTCCATTAGTAAAATAAACTTTCCCATATAATGCGTACTTTAATAATTGTGGCACTGTAATACCTTTATCTTAGAAAACATAGGTATGACAAATCGGAAAATTATAGAAGCTACTAATTAACCCACAAAAAATTTTTTCTTAGTTGTCGTTTTATAAGAGGAAATGGGAGAAAAATCACGACCCCAGCTACATTTTTAACGACTTTTTTGTGAGTATAAAGCACAAAATGGCGCCCATATTGGTGCTCGGACACTGTTACACTGATTTCTTGAAATAAAAATACGTTTTTAGGGAAACAAAAATTTTCGCATAAAATGTCGAATTCATATATAAATAATCTAGAACATACTCCTTTAACGCTTACTGTGAATGCGAGGGGGACAGAAAATTGTTATTATAAGTGTGACAGAGATAAACACATTAAATTGTCCTGCGCTCAAAAGATTGGTGGTTAGGAATTATTACATAAACAATTGGTTTACCAAGACATTTGAAAAAGTATTGACTGAAACGCAAAATTAAAAGGTGTTATTACCAATGATCTTGTAGCAATTTACAAAGAAAGAACAACAAAATTCGACCATTCCCCAACCTTCGAGTTTGATTATTCATCCGGAGCGGGAGAACCCATCGCAGCGAGGCAACCATCTTTATGTATTTTTAAAATATAGTTGTAAATAGCACTGAGATTCTGAGTGTCACTCTTTTTGTTCATTGAGTTTTCTTCCATGTTTATATGGACCATTACTAGAAAAATCCTTCTATAGTAAGAATATACTTTTTCCAAAATCTCAGTGCTATCCCAATCAATTTGGTGATCTAGTTCGTGAACATGCTCAGGTAATGCGCAGGACTGAACCCCTCTTCGGATGTCACTCCTATGCGATGTGAGGCGGCCTTTTAAGTTTCTCGATGTTTGACCTATGTAGCATTTTTCACAATTCTTACATGGAACTTTATAAACAATATTAGAATTCTCATTAAGTGGTAAGGGAGACTTTGTTTTTGTGTAAATTGAGGATAAAGTTTTAATTTTTCTCTTTGCAATTTTGATATCAAGATTTTTAAATAGATTGGTGAGTTTACATGTTACCCTCTATGAATGGCAGAGAAAAATATTTTTGAGTATTACTAGTGATGTTATTTATTGTATCCTCAATGTTGGAGCTATGCTCAATTGCAGTTAATGTATTTAAAGATAGAGGTTGGGAG
>MU182157.1:172371-245193 GCA_016904865.1 Pissodes strobi
GTTTAATTTATTTCTATTACTTAATCTAATGCAGAGAATGGTGAGCATTTAAGGCATGTGTCCTGGTTATTAGCTGGACACTTACATGAATGAGACATTGTTCGAAGTATTGGGTTCACTGTTCTCAGCATTATTCTGTTTAAATATGACAGTACGTAGGAGTAGATGACACTGAGATTATCTAAATCTTTTCTTTTATTGATGCAGTTGTTTTCTAGGTGGATTTCCACCATTTCTAAGAATTGCCTTTTTATTGAGTTACTTTCAGTGCCAATCACTTCCACATCTGTAAAGTCTATGTTATGCTTATTTTACATGCTCTGACAGGGCGCAAGTTTTTTTTATTTAATCTGCAGTCACTCTTATGCCTAATTGTTCTATCTTTTAATACAGTTGATGTTTGTCCTATATAATTCTTTTCACAGTCAATACATTTAATTTTATATACTACGTCGGATCTTTTTAGAGTTTCATCAGAATCTTTTATCCTGGAGAAAGTATTGCCTATCTTCATAGTATGCTTACCACATATTTTAACATTGACTTGTTATGTAAGGATTTTTTCCCATTTGTGTGTGAGTTCTTTAACATATGGTATTGAAAAATAATATTTCGGTTGATTTGCAGTTAGAAAAGCATATATTCCTGGGGAGATAGCTAAATTATACTGAATGTTGCTATCTTGATGAGATGGTGAATATTCATTTGGTTCTGTTTCGTCTAATTGTATATTGAGGTTTTGAGTGTTAATAGAGTTAAATAAGATTTTTTTTAGAAACCAATCTGGATAAGAATTGTCTTTTAAAATCAGATAAAGCCTTTTGAGATTTTCGTTAATGCGTGAATGATGGCAGATTTTTCTGATTCTATTACCTCGTCCCATTACCAAATTTATCTTCATTTTTTGGGTGTGATAAGAGTGGAAGTTTATGTATCTTCCTGAGTACGTGGATTTCGTGTACCAATCAGCAATAATGATGTTTTCATCGGTTCTAATTAGTTTAGGGTCCAAAAATGTTCTGTTCACATTCCATGGTGAACTGAATGTGAATGTTGTAACTGTTAAATATTCGCTGAATATCATCTGTGCTGTTTTTTTGGTACACTTGTGATTTTTAAAAAAAGGCAATTCGAAGCCTAGCTTAGGAATGGACTCATTTATCAAATCATCCATTACATACTGGGAGGCGATTGGTGAAAGTGTGGCTCCCATTGGGGTGCCCAGAGTTTGTAGGTACCTATTAATAATAATTATAGTCTTAAATCTCGGCGAAGCGCCTCTACGCGCACTTTTAGGGTCGGTTTTCAGTGGCGTCGCCAAGGGAGGGCCTGGAGGGGCACGTTCCCTCCCCTAATATGTAGAGTGCCCACCCAAAAACAACATAAGCATTTATAAAATACTTTTCTTTATAAAACCACGCTAACCGCGCTGCATACAGCTATACAAACAAAATTTGTTTTTGTCTATCAACATTTACAGCTGAAACTTTTATTCATAATTTCAAATTAATTTGTATAAAAATTATTTTTATAACAGAAATATTACACAAGTAGGTATTACAAGTTATTGCTAGCATGGGCGACATCTCCATGCAGCAGCCTCACTTCGAGTTCTATTGCCGTCTGATGCTTTGCCGTTAATACCTATTCATTTTATAATTATTAATAATTTCATATATTTATTAATAATTATTAAAAATTTAGTAGGGAACTATTAAAATATTTTATACAATAATTTTATTTAAAAATATACTTATTACAATTACATAGGTAATTGGAATTTTTAATTGAATCCTTTATACAGTGTGTTCACTTAAGTTGGAACCATATGGAAAACTTTTTCATTATTGGTTTTATGAAAAAAAAGTTATTCTTCATAAAAAGTTCCGCATGGTCTAAAACCCCAAATGCAACCATCAGATATCAATTTTTTGCGGTTGTATACGAGATTTGTCAAAAAATATGAATTTTGCTCAAGAGTAAAATACCTTTATTTTTGACAATATCGAAAATTATTATAAAGAAAAGTTATTTAGAATTAAAAGTTGTGCATTATTAGAGCCATTTAGCATGAAAATTCAGGTTTTGTGATTATTTACGTATTATTATTTGTATTTATCTCTCTTATCTGTTTAAAAAATGATAACATGCTAAATAGTTGTAATTGCATATTTGAAAATAACTTTTAATTCTAAACAACTTTTCTATATAATAATTTGCGATATTGTCAAAAATAAAGGAGCTTTACTCTTGAGCAAAATTCATATTTTTTACAAACCGCGTATATACTGCAAAAAATTGATATCTGATGATTGCATTTTGGGTTTTAGACCATGCAGAACTTTTTATGAAGAATAACGTTTTTTTCATAAAACCAATAATAAAAAAGTTTTCTGTATGGTTCCAACTTAAGTAGACACACTGAAAATATATGGGAAAACTGGTTTGATTTAATGTAAATAACATTCACCATCATGTTTATGTTTTTTATTCATTTTCTACCCCACGACCTTTTTGTTTTTAACGATTTTAACGACTCTTGGGCGAAAATTGGTCGTGGAACCCTGAAAATTTTCCGATCCGGCCTTCCCCACCCCTGCGGAGGGCAATACAACAAAAGAGAGGTGCCCCACAAGCCACAAATAAAGAAAGGTGCCCACCTGAAATAAGTACGATGCCCAACTGAAAAAAAAATGCTGGCGACGCCACTGTCGGTTTTATTTATATATTAACAATTCTATTTGCTGTTTTTATTTATTTAAAAATATTTTTTTAAAGATTTTCAACCTAGTTAAGTTTACATAGTTACGTAGATATCTCGTTATGTCCTTTTGTCGTTTACTATTTTATACTTTTTAAAAAATCTGAATATGTAATTTAACATATGTATCGCATATTATTCAGACAACCAATTCAACCAAAAAAAAATTCTTTCAAGTGGTTCACCAAGGATTGTTTACTTGCTTATAAGTTTATATCAAATATATAGGTATACCGTTAACTAGAAATGTGTTAAATAATCCATTTAGAATCGATGAGTGCTTTAAAACTCGATTAATCACAAAGTATACGACCGAGTATACGACTGATGAAATAATAATCGATTAATCGAAAAAAACAATCGATGACATGAAAAATACTCGACTGTAGGTTAGGTATGTTTATATTTATGTAAAAAAATCTCTTATAAGGTAAAATGAGAAGGTTTTCTTACGTAGTCCACGAAATGATTTCCAATTCGTCATAAGAATAAGAATCACTTTATAAAAAAAGGAGAGGCAAATAATTGTTGGAGCTACGTGCTTCGTGTTGCTAGCCTTGATATATCATATCGAGCAGCAAGGTCATGCTGAATTTTATTCAGGCGCATTTAAAGCTGTTTATCTCCTGCTAATTAATAGCATTTCACTAAACTTTGATAGTAATACAAACAAGTTTAATACCATATGTACGCCAGCTTATAAAAAAAGTTAAGAGTATCAGTATTACAAAGTTCTTTATGGCATTTGCAGGCGCTGCAGGCCTCGAGTGAAAAGAACTTATTTTCACACAAAATGTGGCTTGAATCATTTAATGGATATTGGTAATCTGAAGAAGCACAAGGATTTAAAATAAGTAGTCTGGGCAAAGAATATTTTTGCGTAGCATATAATATTCTTTGGTCTGGGTTAGTTGATAATCTTTTTTTTATATTTTCTACTTCTATTGTTGGTTCCTCAATTTTTCGACGAATCAAATTTTTAGCACCGATTTCCAAATAAAATTGGTGGTTTAATTCG
This sequence comes from Pissodes strobi, assembly GCA_016904865.1. Lineage (NCBI taxonomy): Eukaryota > Metazoa > Arthropoda > Insecta > Coleoptera > Curculionidae > Pissodes > Pissodes strobi. Next base: position 176,151 of record MU182157.1, read on the forward strand.
GGTATATAAAAAAAGAAAAGCGATAAGTTACTAATGATCTTCGGATTTAGCTTTATTAGCTCCACGTATTTCTGCGCATAAGACAACATGCTAAACATAGTTTTCAGGTACCTCTTCTTCTAACATTTACATTTTTAAAACTCTCATTAAGGTAATGTTTCATCTTCATTTTATTAGTGTTTTTATTGTCAACACACACTTTGCTGAAGGAAGCATTTTCTCTTTCTTCCGTGAGCTTCTTTTTGGTTAGTTCTCTTCAAAGATATTAAATAAAAAGAAGCCTTCTCTTTTAATTGTTTTTACTTCACAAAGATTGATTTGTATTGATTATTTTACACTTCTTTACTGCATCATACTAATCTTCTAGTTCATATAGGTACTACCTTCATTTTCTTTTTATATTTCCCTATAATAGCGAAATCGCTGCCCGGCGGAAGATGAGCAATGAGCATGTCCCACTACTAAAATTCTACACTTTTTAAAATCAAATACACCCTGTGCCATCAATTGCTTCCATGAGCTAACCAAAACCCAGTGCTTGTTCTGGCCTCTGCAATTATCCGTATAAATGAAGAGGTTTTTAGGGAGTTATTCTCGGACTTCATAGTGTTTAAGTTTAAGAAAATACTTACAGTTTAATCGCTGCTTCTCTTACCAGTATTCTTAGGACACATATACATAGAGCGCTTGCCATGTACGCAATCATGTATTCCGAAGTTGTTGTATACCTAAGCCTTCTTCAAGTAAAAAAGCTGAGCTAGTTCTTAAAGCGGGCACAAAAGTTTCATCTCAAAAAATACATGCCACTCTCAAGCGGTAGAATGGCACATAAAAATGATAACTGAAGCATCTTCGGCAGTATTAGTATCAGTATGGAAGTGGTGGCCCCTAGCGGGCCTTGCACTTAGGCCACCAATTGGACCATTATAGAACCTCCAGGATGCCGGTCCTCCTTAAGAAAGCCCGCATCTCCTTCAGACTAACACGACGCACTGAATCTGGCTAGATCGACGTCACGCCAAAGATTCTGAATCTTGCCCATGCAAAGGCGGGGCATTCCGTAAGTAGATGGTATGGGGTCTCGTCGTCCTCCATGCACCATCTATACTCCCCCTCCTCTGCAATTCTCAGCAGGGTCAGGTGCCGTCTAAGCCTACAGTGCCCTGTGTAGAATCCTACCAGGGCCCTGCACTCCTTCCTAGGTAGGCACAACAGCCTCTTGGCGAGACTCCTCGCGGGCCCATATATCATGAGCCTCGTCTGTCTCATCCCCGGAGCCGTCGGCCATACCTCCTCCGCCCGACCCTCCATCTAGGCCTCCAAAGCTCTTTCACGGACACACTGGGCGATCCCCACATAGGGGTCAGGCCCCAAGTATCTGCGTGCGGCGCCTTCTCTGGCTAAGGCATCGGCAGTCTCGTTTCCCGGTACACCCGAGTGTCCCGGTACCCAGACCAGCGTAACCTTTTTTCGCTTTGCAAGTTCAATCAGTCAGCTTCTACACTCCCTTACCAACAGAGAGCGCGTACGGACCGACTTCAGCGCCATGAGTGCGGCCTTGCTGTCGGAGCATAAGAAAATCCTCCTGCCACCAACATCGAGCCTTAACGACTCCCAGACCCCCATCATGATCGCAAAAATTTCCGCTTGGAAATCCGTAGTGTGCTCGCCAAGTGAGGCGTATAATTCCCGCCCCAGAGCCTCACTATACGCACCTGCTCCGGACAGTGTTCCTATTCTGGACCCGTCTGTGAACCGGACTAGCCCATCCAAGGTTCCCATCCTTCCCTCCGTCCAGTCCTCCTTTGTAGGGAAGAGGAAGTTTAGCCCCTCGGGGAAGCCTATCTCAGGAACCATCGCGTCACCTGACATATCCAGGATGGCTAGGTCCCCAGACAGGCCTCGCCATAGACCACAATGGCCCCAGCAGGAGCCGTTGTCCCTCCACATCCCCACGTCAGCCAATCTCATGGCCGCTCTGGCTGCCTCGTGCCTCACCCGGTCCGTCAACGGGGGCAACCCCACCAGCACCTCCAGGCCCCTTGTGGGTGCCGTCCTCATAGCCCCGGTGATGCAGAGGCATGCAAGTCGCTGTAATTTGTCCAGCACTAGCCTGGACGCCATTTTCATGGATCCTGGCCACCAAACAACCGATCCGTGCATGAGCATCGGAGCGATCATCGTCCTGTATATCCATAGCCTAGTTTTCGGCCCAAGTCCCCAGGTCCCTCCCAGCGCCCTACGGCAAGCCCACAGGGCACTGAGCGCCGCCGCGGTCTTGAGCCGAATGTGTTCCTGAAAGGTCAGTTTGGAGTCTAAACAGACATCCAGATACTTGACGCATTTCTTCGCCACAAGAGGGGTCCCTTCCAACGCGATGTTTGGAGAGACTTCCGACTTCCTTTTTCTGGCAAAGATGACCATCTCTACCTTGCTGGGATTCGCTTTGAGTTCGTTATCCCTACACCACTGTGAGAATCTTGGCCGTGCTTCCTCCAGAAGCCTCTGCAATATTCCCACCTCGGTACCTTGTGCCATAATCACGACGTCGTCTGCATAGGCCTGTGCATAGACCCCATGCTCTACTCTCAGGATACGTAGGATCTCGTCTACCACTAGGCACCACAGGAGGGGGGACAGGACCCCCCTGAGGACATCCCCGCGATGACTCAAACCCAACCACCTCATCTTCCAGCCTAGACTTGACCCTCCGCCCGGTGAGCATGGAGCGGATCCAGCTCGTTATGATCGGCACTCCTTCGCGAATCTCTCAGCTCTCTTTTGTACTGTCCCCGGGTCTCGTTATATAGGTCCCAGTAAGTATCCACCCCGCTGTGTCTAGCCCTATTAAAGAGCCTCCTCAGCTGTGTGCTAAGGTTCGCCAGGGTGGACTTCCACCAAGTAGTTTTCCCTTTACAGTGACTCTTAGTCACGGGGTAGCTGCTTGCGAAAGCCCCGGCCATCGATGATCCTATCCACCTTGCGGCGTCATCCAGCTCATCGGCGGCCCGGTACTTCCTCGGCATGTCCCTTAGACGCTGCCTATAGAGGTCCCAGTTGGTTGCTTTGGGGTTCCTAACCTCCTCAGCTCTTGCTGAGGAAGGGCCCAGTTCTATATTGATGTATCAGTGGTCCGACATCGAGTCCTCCACAGACACACCCCATTTCGTAATATCCGGGAACAAATCCCTGGTGCACAGAGTCAAGTCTATGACCGAGCTTCGTCCCGTAGTGAAGAAAGTGGGCTCACTCCCTCTGTTGGCTACCTGCAGCCCTACAGATGCAATGAATTCCAACAACTCTTCCCCCCTCCGATTGGATCCAGCACTGCCCCACACTATGTGATGTGCGTTGCTATCACATCCAATCAGGAGTGGTATATTTACCTCCTCGCAGTAGGTAACCAGATTCCTGATTCCCTCCGGTGGGCAGGGTTGATCGGCTGGGAAGTACGCTGACGCTAGTACCACCCTCTATACACCTACGCTTGTATGAATCTTGACTAGGATAGGGGCCAGATCCTGGTAGCCTTATCCCTTAGGAAAATGGCCTCCAGTCCCACTGTCAATATACCTGCTCTGGGGTCCCCCATAGTTGGATCCGGTGTATACAACACAGATCTCGCCATGGACAGCCCCTTTACCTTGGATTTAACAATCAAAGGTTCCTGGATAAGTACAGTTGCTGTACCCTCCTCTACTATCTTCCTGCATAGGTGGGCCGTAGCAGCCCTACTATGCTGCAGATTTATCTGTAGAATGGACATGGTCAACGCCCACCCTTCATTCATACTGAAGGTTGTCCCTCAGTCTGAGTCAGACTGACGGAGCTCCCCCTCTGTGGCACCTCCCGGAGGGGGCCCCACCTCTAAGCTAACCTCTGACTGAGGAGCGGCCAGCGGTGATCCCACCATGGCATAACCGGCAGCCTCCTCAGAGGCCCCTACATCCACGTCCATGGCGAACTCACCCTCGGGGCTCCCGTCTGGAGCCGCTGGCCCCTCCTCAGGTCTCGACCCCGGTGCAGCCAAAGTTACCTTTACCTGCACCGCCAAGCAGAACAGGAGAGAGCCCCTGGACGCAATGGTGTCAGCGGACCTATCGTCCACCACCATCACAATCCTGGGGCCCTTCTCCTCCGTCGTCCTCTTCCAGACTCTCCAGAGTCGGCAGTCCAAACCATTCTGGGCCTCAAGGCAGCGGACTATCGCTTCATCAGAGACGTCCGCCCCCAGCCCAGGAATCCAGATCGCCGCCCTCCTAAGCCTCAACCCTTGCGGGTCCACCTCGACCAGGTTGGCGACTCCCCAGGGCCTGACGTTAACCAGCTCCCTACGGATCCACCCCCTGGATTCCTCGTCATTCGCGATGATCAGGATATGGCCCCGCCACACCCTGATCGTGCGGATCCTCGTGGGAGCTACATCTCCCCTCATAATGCTGAGGCTTACCCAGCGATTGAGGGTCCTTATGAACTTCAGCACGTCTCGTCTTCGGGAGACAGGTTTGTTTCCTGCCCCCGAAGACCCACCAGGATCCTCGGTCTTGCCCGGGTGCCTTCGGATTGGCCCCTGAGCCGACCTTCCTTTTCCTCTTCCCGCCCGCCGTTTCCGGAGTGCCCCCTACGGAGCCTTCCGTTGACGGCGTGCCAGGTTGAGTCTGCGCCGAGGACGAGCTCGCTGTCAGTCCAGCCGCCAGGAGCCTCTTCCTCTTCGCCTTCTTTTTCTGAGCCCCGCTTCTATTTTTGGAGCGGGACCCCATTCCACTGGCTGGGGGCACAGCCGTGGCCGAGCCCGAGCCCATGCCCCCTTCGCTGCTAGCAGGAGTAGCGGTCGGTCCCCTTGAGGAGCCCGGTTGCTCTCCCGCCTCACAGGGGGGCATTTCTTTAGATAAGAGACCCTTTTCGGATCCCCCATTTGATTTTTGTTTTTTTTTATTGACTGAATCCATATTTGATCCCACGAGTATGGGGGAAATAAAAAGTCACCAGCCAAGGAGCCCCCACTTGGCCAGAAGGCAGAGATAAAACGTGGTGTGCCCGGTGCCCCGAGTTTTGTCGGCTATCGGCTGAATACACCCTCAGCCATCCATCCCTTCAGCGCCAACAGAAACCTTGGGATTGGGGGGTTTTTATGGTGGTCTCCATCCACTTGGCCCAGGCGATTAAGCCAAGGCCCCCGTGTCCCCCAGCCCGCTACCTCGTCGAGGGTCATTGCGAGCCAGGCGGTTTACGGTATGTGCCGTGAGTTGGTCCGCGGCCGGGTGTTCGGGCGGCATGTTGGGTGATTTATAACCCTCAGCCGCCGTTATTCCCCGGCAGGCCAGGTGCGCCTGATGGCACTCCTGGCCCCCTCCCATCCGCCGCCTGGAGACGCGCTCAGTAGGCACTCAACCCCTGAGCATCTTCGGCAGTGTGTGTGGCAACACTTCTAGGGACGGCTTGCTACCTGCAAAAATTTCTTCCAGGAAAGCCGTACGAAAGATGGAGACCAAAAAAGATTTTACGAGTTAATTCAGGTTAAAGTAGGGATATTTGGTGGAAAATTAAGGAAATTAGGCGGGCCGGGAGGTATATTCGGATGTAACAGGCAAGGTGTCCATTCGGCTATGCCGAACGCTCATTCGTATCGGACGTACGAGATCGCAAATTTTATAGCGCGACTGTAATGTAAATGTGCAGGCTTTTCATATTTTGGGTTAGTTTTGGTTAGCACTTGGTTAGTTTCTGTTTTTTGAGCCCCCGTAGCGAGCGAAGCGAGCGGAGGGCCATGCACGAAGTGTTTGAATAATAATTGAAGACTTATATGTTGATTCTATGTAACAGTCACGACATCCGATAAATGCTATCGTGCATGTCACAATCATATGAAGAAACGTTCGGAATAGCCGAATGGACATCTTGCCTGTTACATCCGAATATGCGGACGGGAGAAGAGGGAGAGAGGGAGGGAGTGTGGAATCCAATTTGCAGCCGCCACCTCGTGGTGGATTCTGAGTTATTTTTTTTTATTGCTATATAAAGAAAAACAAGCGAAGAGTGGCAATAGAAAATATCAATTTTTTCGGGATTTTGTTTAAGTTTGATTGGAAAAAGGAACTTCTTAACATCAATAAAAAAAATTACCCCTGTTTTTAGCAAGTAAAAAGACAGCTATTCCACACCCAGGCCATGTAAAAATTTGAAAATAATTTTTCGCCATATGAAATTGTTCCGTCCTAATAACTAGTCTTTAGTTGTCAAGCATAGGAGGGGTAGCTTATATAGGGCAACTCTGCGACCCGGTCTAAATAGGTATCCCATCCTCATGCTCAGTCGATGTTTTTTTTGTGGGGTTTTATCTTTTCCCAATGTGATCGTTCCTTAAATTTATTTTAATTGATTGAAATTGGGGCAGGGTTTCATAACAGTAGTAATGACCAAAATTGCCCAATATCGGCGCTGATGACAATTCTGAATAAACCTTATACAACTAAATTATAATGATTTTGTTTAGTTGTTTACCGGTTTAAATAAAATAAAATATTTATCTTCTTATCGTTTTGTTGTGTATATGTTTTTTTAATATGTAGCGCTTTGTATTTGTTTAATACTGAAATGATAACCAGGTGATAAAATCTATAATAGATCCGAAAATAGATTTGCCGAAAGTTTGCAACTAAACTTTGTGAGAAGCCTTAAGCTGGATTTATAGATTGACATAACATAACCATAGGATAAGATAAGAAGCTAAACATTGAAATTTAAGTCAGGCAATTTATAGATCAACATAACACAAGACAGATCATAAGCTTAACATAAGAAATTCACGAACTTTTAGCTCCTTATGAAAATCACAGAATTTTAACTGTATATACCTTTTGAGAGAATGGCATAATATGCGATATTCAATAAAGATTTGGTAACTTCCTTTACAGTTGTTGGAATTCCAAGGCCGATCGTTTTGCATGCTTCTTATATTTAGTAGCACAAAACATCTATTTAAACTGCTCATCAGTGATTCAAAATAAAAATAATATATTTTTTTATTTTTTAGTATGGACCCCGCTATGATTGGAATGAGGACGTTCAGGGTTTTATTCTGGGTTCCTACTTTTGGGGATATGTGATCTCAAGTGCTCCTGGTGGATTCATAGCTGAATGGTTGGGACCATTCAACACTATCATCTATGCTCAAATCATAACTGCTATATTCAATTCCTTGTCAGTATGGGGCGCCCAGTGGCATTTCGGAGTTTTGATTTGTTGCCGTTTCGTTCTGGGATTAATGGCTGTAAGTAAACTTTTAAGTAATACTGATAATGGCACCTCAAAATTTGATTATTTGTTCTTATTTTAAGAATTTGATTTAATGCCCAGTAGTTTTTCTTGACTCTTATTGTAGCAAGATCTGGGCAATAAATTGTTACCATGTTACAGTTGCATTTTCATCGAAATATATCTATATGATATTAAAGGAGTACATTCTAAAATTATTTGCACCAATTTATTGGTCAAACTATTGGTCGCTTCATGAAAATGAAATAAAAGGTATCTTAAAAGAAGCTAGGCACCTAGAATTCATCCACAGATTATTAAACCGCTTAATTACTGTTTCTCATTTAAAATAAACATGTAAAAATGGACGAAGCAAAGTTAATGCTATAAATCAAACCTATCATGTATATTTGATCGTAGCTCCCGGGAATTTTCAATCCTGGAAGTTATGCAATTTGGTGTTTCGTGGCGTAATAAATCTGAGCCATAAATCGGTTATAATAGTCGTTCTTGTTAATTGCAGAAGCTGTCGTTTTATTTTCATTATTCTGCATTGATAGGGTTCAAGCTCAAACTAATCTATTACAATTACTAAATCATTTGGAATAGTTTATTGTGTGATGTGAAGTGTTTTGTTTGTAGTTTGAACTTGTTTTAGTTTCCTGGACACTTTGCAATCGTGTACGGCATAAGCAATGTGATTCCTTCAGACAGTAATGATTAACTAAAATACCCTCTTGTTGCTGTAGAACTGTAGATATTCTTTCTATAACTTAGTTATAGTGAGTTGTTTTTTAAGTTAGAAGTTACACGGTAAAGATAAGAGATAAAATAGCTTCTATTATCATCCCTCCAAAGTGCTGCTTTCATAGAGTAATAGAGATTCAAAGCGGTTTCGGACGTTCTGAAGCATCTTAGGTGTAATGTTCCGACATTCATCAATAATCCGTTGACGTAAATCATCTAGAGAGGCTGGTTGAGTTTTATAAATTTTAGTCTTTAAGGGACCCCACAAAAAGATCTAACGGACTTAAATCTGGTGGCCTTGCGAACCACTCCACTGAGCCTCTTTGGCCGATCCATCTACAGTGAGGAGGTTCCCCATCTTGTTGATATGTCAACTCGTTCTCATTGTAACGGTCACTATATTCAAGAATGAGTGTCAATGCTGGATTGACAGTGTTTGTAACAATTGGAAGTACATTTATCATGTAAGATATCCTGGTACAAGGACAACAACACAATCGCCATGAATTCCAGCCCACATATTTAGCTTCTGAGGACATTGAGTGTGAACTTCATGAAAAAAGTATGGGCTTTCGCCAGACCATTACCGACAGTTATGGCGATTAACACTCCCATTCAGAAAAAAAAACAAAATGTTGAACAACAAATTCGGTTTGTTTATTATCCGTTCACAAATTAACTCGCAAAATTGCAAACGTCTATCAAAGTCATCTTCATTTAATTCGTGCAGATTAATTTTGTAGTGGTGAAATTTATGGACAAAATTCTTTGAATGCTCGTAGGCCTTATCCCAGAAACTGTAGATAATTGTCTGGTACTTAACGTTGCATCGATATTGACGTGGCCCAAAACAGCATTGCTTCTTTTTCCTCTATTTGGGGAGTTCCTTTTCTTATTTCCCACCGATCCTGTCTGCCCCAATTTGGCTAAAAGTTCAATAACGTATTTTCGGTTAACATGCTTCTCCAGATTTCGGTCATTAAACAATTGTGCTGTAATATTAGCGCACATACCGTGGTCATAGTGTATTTCAATTATCGATACTCTTTTGGCAGTTGAATAGACCATGTTGATCAAAATAATAAACCGAAATAGTATCGATCAAAATACTTTAGGATACGAAATGTAGATAAGTGGAATAAGAGCCTGTCAAAGTGTCAAAATGCCCGACTTTCAACTGTCAATCGTAAACAGCTAAAGATATGTATAAGATATTATACACGAAATGTGTTTAGATTTCTCTGGGGAGTCCAAAAATGTAGTAATATACGGGGTGTTCCATTTAAAAAAAATATAAAGTAGGCTTATATGTCAGAAAATTGTTAGTGTTTTGTTTTATATGTAACTTAGAAAAAAACTTGGCCACCAACCCTACATTTTGTTTTTTTGTTTACCTTGATATCATTAAAAACAAAAAAGTTACAGCTAATCAAAATGTTATGAAGATAAATTGAACGCATACGGTTAACTATTACTAAATGTCTACCAAAACTTCTTGATTAGTTAATTTAAAATGAACTCCTTGCTTTACTGAACTTAATTAATATTTCTTATATTTCAACTGCTTTTTCGTTCACACTACATATCTTGTTACTTTTCTTCTTCTACGATTCTCTTAACTTAACTTCACCAGAGATATAAGACTTCGAACATTTGATTCGATTCTTGAGTACATGAATAGATTTGTCCAACTACAAGTGGCCAACCGCCATTTTACCTTCTTCTATCTTCATCAGGAGAGACGCTACGAGTTGTATTGTCTCGAGAAAATGCGTTAAAACGCCCGAAGAGTCCTTAATTCAGTGTTGTAAAAAGGTAACACAGAGTACAGCAGATATTTACTAAATATCTGTGCAAACAAATGAGAAAACTACTAAATATCTTGACGTCAAACAGGGCTACGACTGGGTAGATGTTCTTGGCGCCAAATTCAAGCAGTGCGACGACTAAAGGTCGCTGCTGCACGTTTGAGTGTTTGCAGCTTAGACAAGGAAAGAGAGAGCACAGATAATAGGCCGCAGACGCCTGTTACCAGTTGGGACCAAAGCCAAAGTGCCAGTGGCGTAGCGTGGAGATTTAAACTCGGAAAAAAACTTATTAAAATATTTGTTTATTATAAGACAGCAAAGTGTTAAAAATTTTAAAAAACAAAACATTTTCGGTTTCTTTTATATTTTGTGGCAGATACATGTATAAATGCTATAATATATGCTTATAATTTCTACTCTTCATATTCTTTATATGTATTACTGGCTAGATATCCTAATAACTGTTAAAATTAATTGGCTCGTGATACCTGAGCTTGGTGTTGAAATTACGGTTGTCATGTTTAATTTTGAGAATTACAGGACACAGAATTGAAGAAGGAAGGAGAAACGCATATTAAGAAGGACATTTTTTATTAAACTCAACACTTCATAAATTCTAATATTTCTACATTAATTCAATCAATAATTGAGGACTTTTTGGTGTAAGTCAAGATAATCAAGTAAATTTTTATAACATTTTGAAAAGGGTCCCTTTATTTTATTTTGTTCATTAAGAGACATTTTTTTAGAAAATTTGTTGCAAGAAAACCAGAGAACTTGTCATTTATCATTTGACTAATTTTTTGTCTTAGAGAATTTAAATTATCATAGACTTCGAGCAAAGTAAATCGGCTTGTTCAAGTTTTCGGTTTATTTCAAAAATAATTTTCAGTGTTTGAAAACAACTTACAGAAAAAAAACGCTGTAGCGTAGGTCAACGGAATATGTTCTTCCTGGTAGACGGAGAGGTAACTTTTTATTGCTGGAAAAATAGTCAGTAATGTTTCGATAGCTGGAAATAGACTCAGCCCGGGGGTGGGAACGTGCCTTAAAATAGTTTTCCACATTTCACTGTGTCATCCAATTTCTATATTAGCACCTAATTAAAATAGAACCCTGCAAATTTTAAATACAAATACAATAATACAAACAAGTAGTGTAGCAGCTTAACGAAAGAGGGCGGTGGCGGTAGAGGTGACTGGGACCGAGGTCCGTGGTCGCTGTGAGTGAAATTTTAAGTGAAACGGTAATGGTAAACAATTCCCAAGAAGAATAATTTGAGCATTCATGGAATCCAGGACATTGGGCTTGCTGGAAGAGGTCTTCGTAGGATGCTGGAATCTGAGGCTCAAATCCAGGACACCTGACAACTCTAGTTGAAATCTGGGGAATTACTTACATTTATCAACTATTACTTATCTAACACTTGATTTTACGCTTACTTTATAATACAATCTTATTTTATTGGCCTTTAAATAAAATTAATTTTGTAAATTTACTTCGCACAGAGTCCACTTGTGGGTCTTACTTTTTGCAATAAAATGAATTCTTACATTTAAATAATTTGTACATACTTTAAGATTTTATTAAAAAGTATATATGATTAACTTCATTTTCTAAAACATGAGTTTATAAACACTTAAAAACATTAGTTCTTAAAAAACTAGATACAATTTTGTTTGTGAGCCCTAGCACAAAATGTTTCCTATGCAAATTATTTTCATTTGTTCATTGTTGCTCGAATTTTAAGCAAATAATAACATCATCTGAAGGATATGTAACACCATCGAGAGTTTTAAATTGAATTAAAAAATTCAGAAAATCTGGTTTATTACCAATCAATGCTCTAACACAAGTTTCACATTTTACTGTACGTTGTGATTTATGTGAAACAAAACCAGCTATATATTGTACTATTTGCAAGGAACACGTACTTATAATGGAGGTATTCATGATATAATCATGATCCTTCCAAATATTTTTTTTATTTATTTGGAGGGAACAGTACTCCCTGTAACCCTACCACGTTTATTATACTAAGTATTTACATACATGAAATTTAGATAAAATTCTAAGTTCAAACTCTTACTCCAAATATCCATAATAACATACATTATGCTTGTTTGTATAAATACAATGATAATAATGAAATTGCAACTCAGCATCTAGATAACTAAACATCCGTATATGCGAAATGTTACAATTTTTTCCCTAAGTATACCGACCAACAATGAATTATAAATATTCTACAAATGTAAAAAAGTTGCAAAATGCATAATAGTAACAGTAAATAAGAAAAAAAAGCATTTAAGAATTTAAACCCAAGTAGGCAGCTGCATAGCTTTTAAACCTAAAACAATTCAGCAAACTTGCCTCTATTTTCATAGATATAAAGTCGACTTTTCCTTTTATATATTCTAATTTTTTTGGTATTTCTAATATCCATTGGTAACATGTTAAACATTTTTGGACCCAAATAATTTAAACATCTGAGATTAGCGCTTGTGTTACTCTTTGGTAATTTAATATAATCTTCAGTTCTATTTCTTGTTTGATAACTGTGGTCAACATATGTTCGGAGTCCTTCATTCTTATAAATAAAGGTAGTGACCCCCAAAACATATAACAACCTTACATTGAAAATTTCCTTTGTATACAACATACTTGTTGGGTAAAGCCTGTCCTTTTTATGAATTATTTTTAAAATATAGTTTTGTACAACGCATAACGGGTGTAAAGCATTTTCGTACAGACCACCCCACACAACTATTCCATATCTTACCAATGACTCAACAATAGTTCTATATACAGATAATAAAAACTTTTTGCTTAAAATATTTCTTAATATATAAAATTTATACACTAATTTACGAACAATTGATGTCAACCTAAGAATCTGTCTGTCCCATTTCAAATGCATATCAATGACTACCCCCAAATATTGAATTTGTGAAACTTCTCTAATAACAGTATTTGTATCTTTAACCTGTATGACATCAAAGTGAGGTCGATTTGCCATGGTGATTGAAAACGCTATATAATTTGTTTTAATAAGGTTTAAAGTTAATTTAAATGTGTTCAATCAATTTTGAACAGCATCCAGACCAGCAATAACATTTTCCTTCACCTCATTCCACGATTTTGCCGAAAATATTATGGCGGTGTCATCTGCATAAGAAATTATAGTACCATTCTCTAGTTTTAAAGTAGCTTAGGTGTTTATATAAGTCAAAAACAATATAGGACCCAAAACCGTGCCCTGAGGTATTCCGATTTTGATGTTTAGTGGATCACTTAATGTATCTAATATTTTAGTGTATTGTATTCTCCCATTTAGGTAGCTCTCAAAGACACTTAACATAGTACCCCTAACCCCATTCCTTTCAAGAACTTCCAAAAGCAGGGAGTGGGGCACCGTATCAAATGCCTTCGCTAGGTCCAAGAAAAGTCCTATACATTTTTCATTTTTGTCAAGCTTATTAGTGATCTGCTTCGTTAAGTGATGGAGAGCATTGGATGTACTTAAATTACTCAAGAACCCATATTGATTACCTGCCAGGATTGAGTTTGATTGTAAAAAGTCCAAGAGTCTGTCTTTAACGCACTTCTCAAAAATTTTAGCAAAATTGTTTATTAAGTTTATTGGCCGATAATTGGTGACCTTAGTTTTATCATTAGATTTATATAATATATAAATCTAAATAGGGGTCACTACCGATATTTTAAATTGATCTGGAATAGTCCCACACTTAAAAATTAAGTTTATTATGTGCACAATAGGGTCAAGTAAAAATAAATGGTTATTCTTTATCATTCTCGTAGTGACTTTGTCCATGCCAGGGCTACTTTTGTGTTTAAGACTGCTAATTTTCTGAATGATTTCGTTTCTGTTTACTGGCCTTAGACATAATGATGTTGCTTGATTAGTAGCTATAGTTCAAGTCGGAAATAATAGTCAGTGACTCATTTTTAGTTTTAAGGCACGCCTCGAGGGGTAAGGGAAGAGAGAAGGAAATTCCAGCGGCGGATACAATTGCTTTGTAAATTAATATGTTATAATAACTATATAATGGAATAGTAATAAGTAAACTTAGGCAAATATCCACTTAAAAAAATAAAGTTTATGCACATAAATATGCATGATTTTAGTCTAAAATATGCAAAAAAACGAATATTTAAAATTATTCCTAAGCAACAAAATTGTACTACAAACAAATAGTAAAATATTCATTAGGGCTAGGAAAAAACGAGTCATGGATGATAAGGGGTTTTTCTTATCATAAAATATCATATTGAAGGTTGCATCGAAAGTTTACATCAAAAATCAACAAAACTTTAAGTTTACTACTCGTTATCGGAGGTTTGATCAGAATTTGATTCAGAATCATTACTATCACTACTTTCGGAACCAACATTGATAATAAGAGGTTCAACTCTAACTTCGACCGTAGTATCCAAATCCCACATTTTTTGTTGAATTGAAAATGATAAATAAAAACGCAAAAATGTGATTTGCGTTGAAATTCATTTAGTTTAAAAATGTAAAAATACAAACACACGAGTGTTTATAATATAGGTATATAATTAAAGAAATGCATTTTTAACAATAATATTAAACATTATCATAATTAAAACAAAAATAAATAAAAAAATTAAGCGAGTCTGCTAGTACTCGAGACGAATGTGTAAACATACCTATAAGGACATCGGTTGTAAAAAAAAACGACAGCAGCAAGTTATGTTCCCAAGCGGTAACCCATCCAAGTACTAATCACGCCCGACGTTGCTTAACTTCAGTGATCGAACGAGAAATGGCATTTTCAACGTGCTATGGTCCTTACCTGTACATTTTAGCATGTTCATAGAATAAAAACAAAAACATTCGCATTTATAATATTAGTTAAGATTCTTTAATAATACGCACTGGCAGCTTTGGAGCGGATTAATTCACTGCACAAATTCGACACGAAAATCTAATGCCACCAGGAATAACATCAACATATGGACACAGCATATTTACCTTAAACGTCTGGGCATCTGAATAATACTTTTGACAGTTCGTATAATTTAAAATAATAATATGCTTTTTTATCGTCTAAAATCCGTTTAAAAACGATTTTAAATGGCAAAATTGTATAAAAATTCGAAAATTCGGACTTTTTTAGGGCGATAGCCGTGCCTTCGGACGAATTTGTCGTGGATTTTGAAGCGAAAATCAATTTAAATTCAACCGTCTATTAAAAATAAGCTGTGATATGGATCCAAATACACTGCGAATATAATATAATAAAAATAATACTTTGACGGTTCATTTAATTTTAAATATGCTTTTTTATCGTCTAAAATCCGTTTGAAACGATTTTAAATGGCAAAATTGTATATAGTACTGTCCTAGCGGCTAGAATCGGTTTACACATTTCCGTTCCATTTGCCGAGATTTACCCTCATACCGCCGCGTAAGATGTTTACACATCAAAAACTCAAGGGCATTCAAGATCAAATTACCTCAATGTCATTCAAGGTAAAGGACACTACAAAACAGTTCCAAGGACCTTCAAGGTCATACACGCTTGGAGCAATCCCAAGGTCATATGCGCGACCTTCAACAAAAACTCAAGGACATTCAAGGTAAAATGTCAAGGACATTCAAGGTGAAATTAGGCCAATGTGGTTCAAGGTCGAATACACTTAAGACCAAGTGGGCGGGGTCTATCTCAAAGTCACCGGTGGGGGACGAGGGGGCAAAAAATTGGAGGGGGAGAATTGAGGCCGTCTATAGCACTCTACTGTGGATTAATTCACTGCATACTTTCGACAGGAAAATCTACAAAGCTTGTTCTTTTACCAGCTACTCATCTTGGGCCGACATCCTTTGATTTGGAAAAGTCAATAATCAAATTTTGCAAATTTTAGAAGAGGGCTATGACTCAATATTGGTTTAAACTTACACATTTCCGTCCCATTTGCCGAGATTTACCCTCATACCGCCGCGTAAGATGTTTACACATCAAAAATGGGTAGATATGAAAACAGAAAAAATTACCCTTCACTTTTAGATAGGAAAATCCGAGGGAAAATCTATTAATATAATATAATTATAGTCAAAAGCGATCTTATCGTGCGGGTCCAAAGGTCACAATTTTCAGTAAAAACTTCATTTGTGGCAGATTTTGCGTGTAAAATCTGTCAAAGTAATGACATTTAATGAAAAATAATAATAAATAAATAAATAAATAATAAATAAAAATGTGACCTTTGGACACGCACGATAAGACCGCTTTTGATTATGTATAGCCATAACGTTACTGTAATATTTTTAACCTGTTCTGATTCTGTTTAGCCCGTTTTGGCTATTTCTAGTCACTTTTGGTTAGTCTCTCAAACAACTTTCCGTTAGTTCCAACTTATTGATATGTAAACATCTTACGCAACGGTATGAGGGTAAATCTCGGCAAATGGGACGAAAATGTGTAAACCGATTCTAGCCACTAGGGCGGTATTATATACAATTTTGCCATTTAAAGTCATTTGAAATGGATTTTAGGTGATAAAAAAGCACATTTTAAATTAAACGAACAGTCAAAAGTAATATTTATTAATTATTATATTCGCAGTGTATTTGGATCTATAGCACAGCTTATTTTTAATGAACGGTTGAATTTAAAATGAATTTTCGCTTCAAAATCCACAACAAATTCGTCAGAAGCCACGGCTATCGTCTTAAAAAAGTACGAATTTTTGGGTTTTTATACAATTTTGTCATTTAAAATCGTTTTTAAACGGATTTTAGATGATAAAAGAGCATATTATTATTTTAAATCAAACGAACTGTCAAAAGTATTATTTAGATGCCCAGACGTTTAAAACAATATTGAGTCATAGCCCTCTTCTAAAATTTGCAAAATTTGGTTATTGACTTTCCCAAATCTAAGGATGTCGGCCCAAGATTACTAGGTAAATAAGC
Source organism: Pissodes strobi (assembly GCA_016904865.1). NCBI lineage: Eukaryota > Metazoa > Arthropoda > Insecta > Coleoptera > Curculionidae > Pissodes > Pissodes strobi. Next base: position 192,924 of record MU182157.1, read on the forward strand.
TGTGTCCATATGTTGATGTTATTCCTGATAGCATTAGATTATCGTGTCGAATTTGTGCAGTGAATTAATCCACTCCGAAGCTGCCAGTAAGTATTATTAAATAAACCTAACATATATTATAGATGCGAATGTGTTTGTTTGTTTGTTTGTTTCTTACGCTATCACGCATAAACTGTTTCAATCATCATGAAATTTTGTACAGATATTTTCAAGAGTGTAGTAAAGAACATAGGTTTAGCTTTTACCCGGGGCTTCGCTCGCGTTGGTTTTTTATTATTTTAAACTTGGTTATTAAACGTAATTTTTATTCTATGACCAAGCTAAAACGTACAGGCGACGGCCTTAGCATATTGAAAATGCCAGTTCTCGTCCGATCACTGAAGTTAAGCAACGTCGGGCAGGGTTAGTACTTGGATGGGTGACCGCTTGGGAACACAACGTGCTGCTGTCATTTTTTTACAACCGATGTCGTTATAGGATATGTTTACACAACAGTGTCTCGACTACTAGCAGATTCGCTAATTTTTTTTAGTCATTTGAACTGACTCCGATACGTTATAATCAAATTTAATCTTTTTAGTTAGTTTTGGTTAGCCGCAAAAATTCGGTTTGTTTTGGTTAGTTTTAACTTACTTTAATTTTTGCAATTTAATCCGATACGGTTTAGCCCGTTTTGGTGCTTTTGGTTACTTGTGATTAGTTTGGGTTAGTCATTCAATTAGCTTTCGGTTAGCTTTAGTTAGTTTTAAATTATTTTAGTAATTTGAACCGGTTCCGATACGTTATGGTTAATTTTAGTTAGTCGGCAAAATTCGGTTCATTCAAGTTCGTTTCACCTTATAAGCTTAATGTTTTTAATCTGTTCTGATACCTAAGTTTTAGCCCATTTTGGCGCATTTGGTTACTGTTGGTTAGTCGTTCACTTTCGGCTAATTTCAGTTAGTTTTAATTTATTTTAGTTATTTCAACCGGTTCCAAAACGTTATAACCAATTTTAGTGTTTTTGGTTAGTCACCAAAATAAGGTTAATTTGAATTAGTTTCAACTTACTTCAATATTTTTAATTTTTTCGATACGTTTTAGCCTGTTTTGGTGCTTTTAGTTACTTTTGGTTAGCTTTGGTTGGTTATTCAATCAATTTTCGGTTACTTTCAGTAAGTTCCAATTTATTTGAGCCATTTGATTCCGATACGTTAAAACAATTAAAACGTTTTTGGTTAATAATGTAGGTCGTCGCAAAATTCGGTTAATTGGGGTTAGTTACTTATTTTATTCGTAATCTGTTCCGGTACGTCTTAGCCCATTTTGGTTACTCTTGATTAGTTTTGGTTCAACATCTTTTGGTTAAGTTTAATTAGTTTTAAGTTATTTTAGTCATTTGAACCGGATCCGATACGTCATATCCAATTTTGATGTTTTTGGTTAACTTTAGTTAGTCGCCAAAATTCGGTTAATTGTTAGTTTCAACTTGTTTTAGCCCCTTTTGATGCCTTTGGTTACTTTTGGTCCATTTTGGTTAGTCGGTCAATCAACTTTCGGTTAATTTCAGTTAATTTTAATTTATTTTTATCATTTGGACCAGTCCTGTTACACTATAACCAATTTTAGAGTTTTTGGTTAGTCACCAAAATTCGGTTAATTTAAGTTAGTTTTAACTTACTTCAATATTTTAAATCTATTTCGATGCGTTTTAGCCCGTTTTGATGCTTTTAGTTACCTACTATTGGTTAGTCGTTAAGTCAAGTCTCAGTAAAGTTCAGTTAATTTTAATATATCTTAGTCATTTGAACCGGTTCCGGTACGTTATAAGCAATTTTAATATTTTGGTTAGTTTTAGTTAGTCGCCAAAATTCGGTTAATTTGGGTTAATTTTAACTTATTTCAATATTTTTAATCTATTTCGATATGTTTTACCTGTTTTGGTGCTCTTAGTTACTTTTGGTTAGTTTTGATTAGACATTCAATCACCTTTCGATATGGCATAAGCAATTATAATGCTTTTGGTTAGTTTTGGTTAGTCACCTAAATTCGGTTAATTTGGGTAAGTTTTAACTTACTTCAATCTTTTTAATCTATTTCGATATGTTTTAGACCGTTTTGGTGCTTTTCGTTAGTTTTGGATAGTCGTTCAATACACTTTCGGTTAGTTTCAGTTAGTTCCAATTTATTTTAGTCATTAGAACCGATTCCGATACGTTATAATCAATTTATGTTTAAATAAACAAGCTAACACGATCTCTCACGCGTACGACGTTATGTGTGGCAAATGTAGCATGCACTTATTCACGATTTGGGGCCCTATTTAGGAAAACAGAAACATTTTCAATGTTAAAACAAAACGATAACCTAAACCCGCAAGCGCGACTATGCAACAGATCTCTCACAGGGTACATGCTCGTGTATTGTTGCAACGTTGCGACCTCCGCCCGACGGCGACGGTCGTAAAATATCAGTATATTTACGACCGTCGATCGCGAACCTCTGTTAAAATACAGCTGCTTCAAATGCTCCGCGTAACGCGCGTATACGGGCCACAATGAATTTGGCAGCGGTGCACGTTTTGTGCCGGAACGCTGTGTCCGCATTTAGAATAAGCGGTATTTTGCGAGCATTTCATACCAGATTTATCGTTAAATATTAAATATTACTTTAAGCCGCTCACGTTGGTCTGTTTTCGAATTTGTGACTGACGTCACTGACTATTATTTCCGTCTCAAGGTATAGTTTGTACTTAGTTTTTGGTTCTGGTATTTGATTTAACATATTTACTTACAAAAATTTGACATCGATTTTAAGTCTGAAAATGTACTTGAATCATTATTTAAAATGGGGGGAGGTGTGTGACATTTTTCATTATGCATGTTATTTGTAGCGTCTGATATAAGTTTATACACCTTTTTAAGATTGTGCCCTGCTTTGTCAACCTCATTTTTGTAATAGTTATATTTACACTTTTCAATTAGTTTTTTAAGGTTGTTTCTATATGTTTTATATTTCTCATTGTCTTCGTTATTAAAGTGTTTTAGTAATTTTGATTTCATTTTATCTCTATTTTTTATACTCTCAATCAAACCATTTGTAATCCAGGGTTGACGCTTTTTATTTTTCGACATATTATTTCTTTTTACACGAGTAGCTTTTTTTTATCAAATTATCTATTTTTTTATAAAATTCGTCGGTTGCTTTAATCACATCCGAAGTTTCCAAAACCGAGTACCAGTTTTCATTTTGTATCAAACTATGAAAAATTTGTTCATTTAAGGTTTCAGTTGTTTTACTTTTTAATAAAATACTGTTAGACTTAGGAAGGTTAAAAGATTTGTTCACACTCAATAAAACAGGATCATGATCAGTTAGGTCCAAGTTTACAATAAATGAGTGAAAATCAAGTGTATTTTTACTTACATTCGTTTTTAGAAAAATATGATCGAGACATGACTTTTCTCTGGTTGGTGCATTTATGCAACATATGAATCCAAAATGATTTAAAATTGTTAAATAGGTATTTACAGAGTTATCATTTTTATTTAAAATGTCTATGTTAATGTCACCCAAAAATAAATTTACATTATACTTTTTAGCTTGAGATAAGTATGTTTCGATTTCTTGCAAAGATAGGTCTCTATTTGTGTTTGGTGGTCTGTACATGCATATTAAATTGAATGTAAAAGAATCCTTTTTAACCAGAATATTACTGACAGTTACATTACACCCATTTAGCAAGGTATGTTTTGATTCACAAATTAAAGATGACCTAATGAAAATTATCATTCCATCATTTCTATTATGCCTACCTCCATTATAAAACATATGATACCCTTTCAAATTATATTGTCCATCGCTACTTTCGAAACTTTCACTAAAGATAATAATATCACAATGATCCAGATTATATACTTCAAAAGCAGTCAAAAATTCGTTAAAGTTTTTATGGATGCTTCTAATATTAAAGTGTATAATATTTAATAGTTTGTTAGGTCCACTTACTCTACTCTGCACATCACTTGCCCATATTTTTTCCTGAATTATGTTAATATCCAGTGACTCCAGGTTTTGTAAAACTCGTAATTCTGGAAGTTCTTCAGTCATTTTCAACACGATAGTCTATTTTAGCTCGAAGAACATGTGGTACTGATAGGATGGACAGTTCATGTCACTAACTTCATGAAACATATTGTAATTTTGTTTAAGTTTCTCATTGGCATTGGAACAGTTTTTACATTTTTTGGAGGTTTTTGGGCAGTCCTTTCGCTGATGTGCCTCTGAACAATATTCACAGACAACTGAATTTGTACATGATTCTGCTTTATGGTAGAATTGCTGGCATTTAAAACACCTAGGTACACTCAAATCTTCCACAATTGTATATCGTTGCTAGTTTATAAACAGTTTTCCTGCGTCCATTAATTTGTGAAAAATTTTTGGGGAACATTCCCCAAAAATTGTGCTCATTCCAGTTGGATTTTTAGGTTTTCTGATATAAGTTATTTTCATATTCTCTGTTCTGTCTATAAACGTATTTTGTTCTATAATGGCATCCAATATTTGTTTTTCATTTAGGTTGCTGTCAAATCCAATAATTTTAAATCGTGGCCTACGTAAATTTGGTATTTGCACATCATAATTTTTTAATTTTCTTTCTGCATCCCTCTTTAAAATATCAATGTCAGCTTTATTTGCGCATTTAATAATCATACCACCATTTTTTAGATTTCTCGTCCCCTTAATGGACACCTTGAGTTCTGCAGGTTTGATGGTTAACTTTATATCAGAGTTGGTTTTCTGTGGATCTTGATGCTGCTTGGGTTTAGTTATAATACTTGGTGTGTTTACCGGTGCTTTAGTGATAGAGTCTCTCTCGAGGTCTCTCTTTTGCTGCACAATAGAACTATATAACGGCGGTATAGTGTTTGTGCATTTTTTTTCTAGAGTGGCGATTTGCTGACGCAACATCTCTATTATTTCGTCTTTGGCAGTTATAATGCTTATTTTGTCTTCAATTGTGCCCTTTAAGAGGCTATGTGTCTCAAAGGCTTCACATTTGGTACAGTGATATTTCATTCTTCTTTCCTTTAATTCCATCACCTTTATCTCGGAAGATGTTAATTGGGAGCATTGCTTACAAGTTCTTCGTTTGCATAGATCACATGGAAAAATGGGATTTCTACTTCCCGCTGTTTCTTTACAATCCTCGCACTCCATATTAAATATGAAGATGCAATTATAATTGTACTAAATATAGTACATTTTTTGAATTGGTACGTGACCGCACGATATCTCTCTATTGTCGCCCAGGCACCATCCGATTGTGTTTTGGAATTTGGAATGTGTACGGTTTTTTGTTCACTGCTATATCACTAATCGGTCGATTATTCAATAGTTTTGCAATTATCTCACTCGTTTTAACGTTAAATAATACGATTTTAGGATGTCGCGATAGCTGACATCCTTACGCGGAAAATGATATCAGACACTTATAATTTATCACTCACTTTACCGCGGAAAATCGTAATAATTCGAGACATAAATTTGCTTCGACTTTACTCCGTGCGGGTCGTGCTATAGATTCCAAACTTTCAGCAGGCTCACAAATGTTTATAAGATGAGATGAAGCCATATTTATTTGCTCTTCAGCGACTTACTTACTTTTAGCAACTTGGTGAAACAACTGCTTCCTGAGTTTTTTCTTCCGTGGGGAATCAGCAAGGGTATCAGTCTCGGCTGCTGCTGACGAGGTTGGTTCCCATAGAACTAGGACTCCTAGAAGGCTGATAGAGTGAGAAGTCCCTCACGGAGAAAGGGAGAAAATAATAGGGGTTGGGTGATAATACGCTTGCGCGGGCATGTAAATAAGGACCTTATATTTACTTGCTTACATGCAGATTATATACCATCACCGTTGCCAAACTAGGAGAAATTTACCGTTTTATGTGTATTTTAATTAGATGACTACTGAAAAACGTAGGAAGTAAACCCCGAAACGGAATTTTTTAAAATCTGTTACATATTATAAATTTACTCTAATATTTTCGAAGTAATATGTTGCTAAGATTTTTGATAATGTTAATTATTTTTGTGTTACGTTAAAAGCTAGTACTTTACATATCTAACATATCTTATACTTGGCAACGTTGCGAGATTGCAAGGACGTGGACCCGATCGGACGCCATCATGAATTCTTGTTTTCTTTGCTTTTCGACTTTCGTTGTTCAGTTTTGTAAAGAGTTCTTGTGTTTTTTATTATTGTCATGTGTTTGATAGTACTATAATTCGTTTTCGGTGTTATGTGTGAAAAATGCCTTCAACTTAATACTCAACATGCCCTTATACAGACAGGCACGCGCAAAAGCTACGAAACTCAGCGTTTCTGTCTTACACATGGATATTTTGTCTCTCTTCCTTCGTGAGTAGATCTGCTTATATACTCTTATGTATTAGCCTTCTAGGAGTCCTATTTCTATGTAGGTTCCGGACTTTTACAACGACTCCTTTTTTTCCTGCATTAAGCAATAATAAATAGTCGCAAAAACGCTAGATATAATTTGTAATAATATAATGTGCTATAATTTAGTGCAGAACAATTTCGCCCAATGTATTTGTAGTGTACAATAAATGTTAAAAACATATAAATGTATGATATTTACTATATTACAAGTCGAGTTACAAGTACATAATATGGCCATGCAAAAACAGCAATAAAAAAATAATTTAATGAATTTTTGAATAACTCTTATTATACAAGACTAAATTGTATAATAGTAATGTTAATTTTCTGATATCTTTAAATATCCAGGAAGCGACTTACCACTTTTGGTTGCAGATATCTGCGAAGTTCTTGGAATATGGTCGGGACTGCTTCATTTAACAGACACACTTTTTGATCTGTTCGATACAAAAAACGTGGTTTAAAATGTTTGGAACAAAGCCTGTCATTGCTATATGGTTAAAAATGACCAAGTTTCATATTATTAACCCAAACATTCCGTCTCTCAACATTCTTGGGGAATCTGAAATTTACAAAACAAAAACAATGAGCGAAATAACACCACACAAGGCACTTTCTATAAAATAAATGTGTAAGTGGTGAATGTGAATGATAATTATTATCTTTAATCAATCTCTACGCCACTGGAGAAAGCAAGGAACAGGTACATAAAAAGCTAATTTACTAATTACAAATAAAAAGAATATGTTCTGCAATATAATTATCGGCTTCATAATAGCATATTATAAATCATATTTAGAAGATATTGCTATAAAATAATTAGTTTTATAAATATTTGAGAAAACTGATCACTGCCAAAAAATGTCACTTGTTAATTACCTGTGATACGTAACTCCTGGGTCCTTTGAACTGCTGTAGCTTTTACAACCATAAGCTGCACACCCTACCATTATGCCAAAACACAGTTTTTTACATTAAACCCTTCAAAATCACAAATTATCACAATAAAACACAATCGTACCAAAGCAATGGCGTCTTGTCGTTTTCGGTAACAGATCGATAACCTTGCCTGAATGCAGTGCGCGGTATCCCCTCCCTTTCATAATCTAAGGTTTGCAGGCACTGAAATCTAATTTTTCCTACTGGCGCGGCAGGGAGAACAGAGCGGAAAATTGCGCAGATGCGGATGAATGAGATGATAGAAACATGTTCTTTCTTTATTTGACATATTGTTGTTTACACAACATTGACGGAGACGAAGATATATTAAATTGAGAACGATTAATAACGATTTACGATTGTTGCATATAACGGAATCTATTCTACCTACAATCCAGGTTCGGACTAAGGAGTAACTTAAATACAAATGCTTTAAATGCACAAACTGCTGTTTACCTTGGGTGAAATAAATATATTCGGAGTTTAATTATGGTTCATTCATACTACGGACATACAGGGTGTTATCACCAAACTATACGGTGAAAAACAATAAGTTAATACATGTTGGGGTATTTCCCCAACAATAAATAAATAATTTTTACTAAATCTTGCCGAGGGTATATAATTTTGTTTCCCAAGTTGCAATATTATACGTTTTATTAATGTGGGCAATTTAATTTAGTAAGCGTCAAAATTTACAACCACCTACTTGTTTTATGCCATTACAAAACATTATGGCCACTTAGTCATAACAACTTTTTTAATAATTATTAATTAAAGGAAAAAAAACGTAACTTTTTGTTCAATTGCAATTTAAAAAAAAAGTGACAAAGATAAAGGTTTGCACGTTAGTATCATTTAAAAGGTAAATTAGTATTTGGGGTGGAGCAGTGCATGATTTTGTGGTGGTTCTTTTTTTTGAAAATCGTGCAATCGGAGAAGCTTTCTTAAATTTCTTAAAAGGCGATTTTATGTCATGTTTCTACTTCTAAGTCCACTGCGTGGCCACCCAGATGCTCCTAGACTCAATGGCGTAAAACAAAATTTGAAATATTAATATTTAAATACAAATTGTATATGGAACAGACAACAATGCACTCTTGTAAAATGAAATCATTCTCTTTTAGACTAAATATAAATGAAAAATAGCGAGTTCAAATCTAAATAAAGTAGTGATTTCGACAAAAAATCTTAAAATTCAATAACCTGGCAAAGTCGTATTTTAGAGCAACAATGTTTTAGGGCTAAACAAAGGTTCCGATAGGGCACTAATTCCAATAAAAGTACGTGGGTCATTCGGTTTAAAAAATATAAAAATTATGCGTCAGGCTTTTTGGAACACTCTGTGTAGGCTAAATTATTTTTATTATTTTTCCTTTACCCTCATTAACATAAGTCAGTCAAAATGTTCACTGAATTAACGATAAAGCTGCAATCGAAGACCGGAGTATTAAATGGATGCTTTGTATACGTGCATACCTACATACTTATTTTAGTGGTAGATAGTTACTCAATAATTTATTGTTAATCTGCAAGAGCCATTGACAAAGTTTAGACGCTTGTTTTAAATTTTTCTATATCAGCATTGTCGATGGACACATCTCGGACACATTCACCATCAACGCGGGCGTGCCTCAGGGCGCAATACTTTCACCAACTCTGTTCCACATCTATATTAATGACCTGCTTACCGAAACGAATAATCCTGTTTACAGTTTTGCAGATGACAGTACCCTTGTCTCCCACTTTAGATCAGAAAAACCCTTACCAGCGACTGAGACTCATCACCGCAGACAGGAGCAGATTACAGCAATTAATCAAGACCTGGAGAAAGTTCAAACTTGGGGCGACCGAAATTTGGTCCAGTTCAATGCAGCAAAGACCCAAGCAGCAACGTTTACTAAGAGGGCCAATACAGCGGGCCCTGACATCATTATGGCAGGATCGACCATTCCTTCATCCTCGTCAATCGGGCTGCTGGGTGTCTCGGTCAACAGCAATATGTCATGGCATGACCATGTTGCTAACATCGCAAAATCAGCCTCCCAGAAGCTTGGTGCGCTATTTCGCAACAAAAAACTCTATACACCGCAGCAGTTTCTCTTGCTGTACGAAGCGCAAATAAGACCGTGCTTAGAATATTGCTCACATATCTGGGGTGCCGCACCAAAGCATACCCTAAAGCTGCTGGATTCCATTCAGAAGAGGGCTGTGCGTCTCGTCGGCGATCCGGAGTTGACCCGGAATCTGGATAGTCTGGAACATCGCAGACATGTGGCCGAGATGTCTCTGTTTTACAGATACTTTCACGGCAGATGTTCCCAGGATTTGGCCCGCATAATCCCGCCCCTGGCAACTCCTGTCAGGCAGTCCCGACAGACGGCAGGAGCGCACCAGTTCATCGTACAACTAGAAACACCTAGAACATCGCTTTACCAGAACTCCTTTGTCTGGCGCAATGCATCACTGTGGAACTCACTTCCAGGACATCTGTTTCCCACTAATTACGACCTACAAATATTACCCGTGTCAATCAACATCTTCGCACACACACCGCTCGTCGAGCGCCATAGGATCTCCCTTTAGTGTGTGTGCCACTGCCATAAAAAAAAAAAAAAAAAAAAAATTGGCTGATATAGAAACTTGGAAACACTCCTAATCCAATATGTTAGCTTTTACAAATATCGGTAATATTTCTGAAAAACAGATAAATTGCGGCTTTAGTGGGCATTTTTTATACCACAAATATTTCCAGAATACTCTGATGTAGACTATATTTTAATTATTTACTAAAATAAAGCTTAATGCTTCAGTTTTAACTTATTTCAGAACATGAAATTCGTTGAAGTTTGGTTGAAAGTTGATTTATTAAATAGATCAGTTGTAGAGATTACGTGCTTCGATTGTGACATCACAAATTCATGTTTCGAGTCTAGCTTGCGCAGTTTACGTTCAGATTAACCTGAGCCTAATCTAGCAGAACTGGCAAACTATTTTGCATTGAAACAGCAAACAAAATACTGATATTAACTCAGCTTTATTTCATTTATAAATTAACGTATAGTGTTTTTCGAAAACATAAGAGTTTTATTCGGAATCGTATCGCAATAATATAAATGGCCTAGGAGTAACTCAAAGTCATCTGTCTAAATTAAAGCAGTAATGCAACTGTTCAATATACTATTCTATTTAATAAAGGATTGTTTTTCAGGGACCCATCTATCCAGCTCTTCAATGTCTCATTGCCCGTTGGGCACCACCTGCCGAAAAAGGAAAATTCGTTAGCGCTCTCATGGGTAACACTTTGGGTACCTGTCTTACATGGATACTGGTCGGTATGGTTACTGCAGCCGCGGGATGGGACTGGGGATTCCACTTCTTGACTATTCAAATAGGCGCGTTCTGTGTGATATTCTGGTTCGTCGCATCTGATAGTCCCGATCAGCATAAGTGGATCAGTGACGAGGAGAGAAAGTTTATTAAGGAATCTCAGGCTAAGACTATCACCAAAGGCAAGGTGGGTGGATTACAATATAATATAATATAAAGTGTAATTATGAATTTGAAATAGTCAATACGAGAGCCAGTACTATGGAAACGAGAAAGGTCAGTGTGTTGACGTCTCGGTCGACGTAAATCTTAAACTTGCGCTTTCTGATTAAATATTTTGTATGTTTAAAGATGGTTGTAGATAAAGTATAGTCTTCGACTTAAGTATACTGAGCCATAATACACTTTGATGATTATAACACTAGCCGCGCCTCAAGCAACTAGTGTATTAATCATCTTAGTTTATATAGTCGAAATAATACCCGCTTGTAATGACGTCATACTGATGGACAAAAACTTATGTTCCCTAATATATATTTTGTAACAAATTACTGGTGACTAATATACAGTGATATTATTTTTGCTGTACGGTGATGAACATGATAAAAATGTCAATGTTACTTTGGATATATTGAGGCGTCTAAAACTGTCCATGCATATTCTATTTATCAGCGACCCTAAGTCAAGTTTACTAAAACTACACGAAAAACACGATCTAATTTATTTGCATTTTATTTAACGATATTTATGTGTAGGCAATGCCGAATTAATCCATAGAAAGTACAAAAGAAAAGGCGGTTGGCGCTTTTTGCACCTCTAATGCCAGCCGGCAGGCCTAATCCATTAATGTGGAAACAAGTTTTGCTTTTAAAATAAAATCGTTGGTATTAGAGACGCGAAATTTTGCACACAGGCTTAAAATGAATTGTGGAAATTTGCATTTAATGGCTATGTTGCCAATTTTCACAGTTGTAATTTTATTTTTAAAACTACCACTTATTTGTAAAAATATATAAAAACCCAAAATTCTCCTTTTAATTTACGACGTATGTGCCAAATTTTAGGTCGATAACACTTACCTTCTAGATTCTAAATCTAAACTCGATTTTTGTTTATGACTTTGCATCGCGTGCGATAAATTTCCCATTTATTAACGTAAAATAAGGTAATCTGTTAATTTTAAAGGACTATAGTTAATATAGTTAATCCTTCTAATTAGCGAATTAGATTAATCCGGACCAAAATAAACAAAATTATACACATTAAACCTACATTTTTTAAGAATATTAATAACAATAAATTATATATTTTATTATTTGGCATATCTAAACCAATTTCTATTTAACAGCAAACATTATTTAATAATTATTCGCTCCTGCCCGTGCAAAAGGAGATAAGTCGAAAAGTGTGCATTTTGAGATAAATCAAGATCTATAATCGTTACGTTATGGTTTTTATTTGTACAAAGAGAGACATCTTAATATGTCTTAGAGATCGCTTTAAATCGTTTAGTGGTACAAGAGATATGATAAAACAAAAAGTGCTGACTGATACTTCTTTAGATAACTCCGGTTGCTCTATACCAATTTTGTGCAACAAGAGTTAAGTTATGTTGTCTCTTTATACACCAAAGAATTGACGAGACTTGTCTCTAGTAACAATCAATTTGCTACTAAGTCTTTTTTTAACACAGCAACAATATTAGAGTAAAACTTTTGACTATTTAAATGCAAAGGAATGTCAAATGACTATTAAAGTAATTGAAAAATAGATTACAATATGGAGATTGTACGGAGCCCAATTCTGTTGTTAACACTCGGTACGGTATGCCTTACAATTAAATGCGCTAAACACTACAAGCCGAAGTGATCACTTTGGTTTACCTAAGCTTATTACAAATATGCATGCGTGCGCTAGTAGCTGCACCAATTAAAAATATAGCAATAATAGTAGGTAGTAATAAATGACCACAATAATTAAATCAACTGACTCGATAAATTAATAAAAAAAAAGAATTAATTTATTGAAAACTATCTTAAAGCTCGACAGTCAATGCTTGATTTATATTAAAAAAGGAAAATCAAGAGCGATTATATCAATCGGTCAAAAAAATAAATAAACAAAAAAAATTAAGCTATCTAAAAGCTCGGCCGAAAAGACTAGATTTATATTTAAATATTAAAAGAAATGATCATCAATTGACCAGAAAAATAAATGCATAAATGAGATTTTGATGGCTCTTTCAAAGCACAATCTATAGTGCTAATAAGTAATTAAACACAAAAAAAGGAAATAATACTGCTTCTGTACGATACCCATTAGATCCGATTCATCAAGCTCAGTCGTGGAGGCAGGAAGTACCTCTGGTGGAGGCGCCGGGCACCTGTAGTAAATCCCAAGTACTGCTACTCGATGACCCCGAGGGTAAAACTAGCAGAGAACCTGTAGCCCGGAGATAAGATTGGCTCTAGTGTAGCCTGGAGCTTGGTTCTGTAGCCAGGTAATTGAATTGGCCCGGAGAGAGAACTAGTAGCCCGGAGATAGAACACTGTAATAACCCAATACGCATTTTTCAAAGCCCCCTTACTTCAATAACAAAACTATAGCCCCCTTGCATAAATATATTTTCTTTATAAAACAAATTCCCCCAAAAATTATCAATGGATTTTCAATGACCATCAGCAAATGAAAGAAATACTAAGGTACAGACAACTTGAATATAAAAAATATAGGTAGGAATCACCCCTAAAGGAAAATATAAACTTCCCCATATGATCAAAACCAAAGTCACATTAAAATAAAAATTCAGATTTGATAAAATGGAGTAGATAAGATAACCCATGGAATGCAAATGGTGGACAATGTACAAAAAAAAGTTAACACAGATAAGGCAATTAAATCGTTAAATTAGACAAAAAAAAACTGTAGCAATTACCTCGCTTTTGGCGGAGGGTAGCTAGAGAGTCGACGGTCTCGGCTTATACGACGAACTTGGAAAGCCTCTAGAAATAAGGGAAAAGACCATTAGCGTCATGGCGTCGTCCGCCTGCTTCGCAAGCAATAGGGGAAAGAAATAATTCCAGAGAAAAAGCTTACCTAGTGCAGAAGTTAAATCCCGATAAATCGGTCGTGTCAAAACACAAGCAGAAACCAACACAATATATCCCCAAAGAAAGGATAGTATTAAATCACAATACTAAATGTTGAGTCTCTATGACTGCACTAACGCAAAAAGCTTCTCTTCTCACCAAAAGATATTTCTAGAAGAACTCTCTATTCGTTTCAGACAATTTGCCTTTCTCCTTCCACGAGGTTAAAAACTACGTCAGATCACCAAGAAGTGATGAGCTGAAAAATGCCAAGTGGTTCGATACAAGGAATAATTCTAAGATAATAAGCGACTTAATTCTCGTTTATTATGGTGGTAAAACGACGGCGGGAGCCACAATTAATGAGCTAAAATTAAATTGTTCAAGAAATACCAGAGAATATTCCCAAACGAAGTGATAAAATTTTTACAATCGAAATCGATAGCAGCAATTATGGGAAATAGCCCATTCCTACTACTCAATGTTGCCAACAGAACCAACCGAATATTGCGAACATTGCAGCATGCCGCGTGGAAAAATAAAACAGAGATCCCAAAAAGATCTCAGAAATGATCAGCCGGTTATTGGAATTAAGCAACCGGGGGTCCCAAAAAGTTATGAAATATTCAAACCGAAAATAAAATATGAATTTGACGGATGTAATGAGACTTTACAGTAGGCTTTATTAACACAATTCTTAAAAATATAGAACGGTTTGCTGGCTGTTCTACGGTAATGTAATATAAATCAAGCTAGGTTATACTAATAACATAATATCCTATTTTAGTGACTTGATCAAACCTAAGCGATCTGTGGTTTGCTTATCAACTAAAATAAATATAGTTACAAAGTGCCTGAGGGCTACATAAGAGAAAGGGAGGTTCAAAATAGTTACTCAAAGCCACAATAGTGTTATAAAAGCTAATACAAATATATCGTTAACCTATATTTAGGATAATATTAATTTACATTAATAAATGCGCCAATTTTAACCTTATTGACAGCAAATCGAATCAATAAATTTAGAATTAATTAACCGAAGAGTATTGACCTCTTTTCAATAATTCTTACCGTAAAATACAGCTTTTTTTTGCTAAATGCAGCATATAAAATGAAATTTAAAAATATTTTACACTGGCAAAGTCGGACTGTTACACATTATATAAAAAATGCAGAATGTAACAGAAAATTCAACATCATAAGAAAATGTGGCCCTGGATTAAGTCACTAGTTTACGCCTAGAGGTGGTATTCCACAATACCCGACCCCCCGCTGCTCTACCTATTAAAATCTTAAACCTTAAAATGCTAGCAGCAATATAATATTTCGAAATATTCATGATATTCATTTTATATAATATTACTACCATTGTGCTGGTATGTATTATTTAATCGCAGTTTTCATTAAGTGATTCTTAAATTTTAGGTTGTTCCGCCTTATCTAAAAATGTTTACTTCAGTACCGTTTTGGGCGCTATGTATTTTACATTTTGGAAACTTATGGGGCCTATACCTTCAAATTACTGGAGTGCCTAAATTCATGGTTGAAGTCATCGGATTTAATATTAAGGTAAGTCTGGCATGTAATATACAGGATCAGTCATATGTATGTATTAAGTATCTCTGCAACCACCGATTAGATTTTAATAAAATTTTAGTATACAATCGTAACGAAGTATCGCGGAGTAAAAAATGATAGACAATATGCCCTCATTTTAACTCTTTTCCGGAAATGATGTTGTAGGGTATCAAGAAAACACTCCGTATTTCGGAAATTAAACCAGTGAAGGTAATATGTCCGGGTCGAGGTTTAAGCGAAGGTTATTTATATTATCTGGTACACGTAATATTATTGTTTCAATTCAATGAACGCGCTATCAAACGCCGACAACAAGGATGACCTAACCTTGACGACCTTGCACTGTTATTATAATAATATATACAAGTCTTGAACCTACATCAACTCGATATATATAGGAGATTAAAAGACTGAGGAACAATCGGTATCAGTTAGTATAAACCGTATTATACAACATAATATAATGATAGTCATAGCGAGAATTATAAGTAATAATTAATGTGAATACAGAACTCAAATATTATCTGGAGTATTATTCAAATGAGAAAAAAGAGTTCTACATGGCGATCCTGCCATTCGCAACGTGAGCCGTGAGTTTTGAGTGTTATGTGCCTCGCTGGATCCTGTGAAATATGGGTACGACCAACTCCAAGCAATCGGAGATCACCGACTCTGGTGTGGTGAACTCCAACTTCATAGTGGAGCAAGAGGAAATCAGGATGCCAACGGACATGAGAATAGCAATATACATTTTAGTAGCAGCAGCTATAGCCATACTATTCCCGAAACTAAGAGCCGCTTACCGGAAGCGAGTGAAACGACAGTTAACCAGAAGCATGGTCATCAGGGCGCAGGCAGCCGATGTTTGGCAGCTCATAGGACCACAGTTGCGGAAGAGTAAGACAATTTTCGTAAAATTAAGTGATTACGTGACCAATGAACAAAGCGAACTTTTAAATTTCGATTTTACAGCATATAATCATTATTACTATTATTTTTTTTTCTACTATTAGGATTATTCGTACTATATCTATAGGCTATATTACTCGTACCAATGTATTATTACCGTTATTTTTTCACCGATACTTATTATTATTACGCTTTATTTTCACTACGACTATTTATTGGGGGATCCATATGATATATTTTATCAATTTTATTTTTAATAGTTCTACATAATTTTAAGTTTACTTTCGCTCTATTTTGCACAGTATCTTGCATACTTTACTATTTTATGTAATAAGTCATTGGATTCCCACAATACTAGCAAAAGCGAATTCTTAAAAAACATGCGCCAAAGGCGGAAAACGTTAAAAAAGAAATTTGTGATAATTTACTAAACTTATACAATAAATTTATCAAAGTCGTTCGGTCAGTTTACAAAACTCTAAGCGATGAACAAATACTTACCGTTAAAAAACTCTTTACTTAAATAAGAGACAAAATAATACGAGCTTATCAAGTGTTGAAAGTCCTAAATAAGATTCCTACTTCGTATATCGAATATATTGACCCTGAAGTGTTGGAAGAAGACATAGAAGGAACCGAATCAGAGGAAGATACGCAAACAGATTTCAAAATGGCTATGACAATTTAGCAAGCAAAATTTTTCCAACTGAATTCGACGGCGCACCCGATAAATTACAGACCGTGATTGACGCTCTTACACTTCTACAGGTGAACTCAGAAAACCACGAAGCCAATGCGGTAGCCTACGTAAGACAAGATTAATTGGAAAGGCCAGAGACCTGATAGAAGCAAGCGACACTTTAACCTCAATAATAAACAAACTTTGAGCAGGAATAAGGATAGAAAGCTCGCAAACAACCAGTGCGAAGCTGTTCAGCCTCAAACAAGGCAATAAAGACAAATCCAGGTTTGCTTCAGAGATGGAAGACCTAGCACAAAGGTTAAGCATACATCCACGAAGGAGTCCCGGTAGCAGTAGCCGAAACCTACGCTAAAAACGCAACAGTTAAGGCCCTAATAACAAATTCAACCTCAGATAAGGCTAAATTGGTCATGGAAGCCGGAACATTCAACAACTGTCAAGATGCATTATCAAAATTCTTAAACGTAAATGACGAGACATCAGTAAGTTCAGTGCTATATACAAGGCCATTTTACCCAACCAAATGGCGTGACACATTTAGAGGAAGCAATAGAGGTAATTATCGAAGTAATTATCGCCCAAACAATGCACAGTACGATAATTGGAGACAGAGTCACAACAACAGAACTGATCGTGCCCACAGAGGCAGAGCTAATCATTATGCAAATGGAGCCAGGGGTAACCAGCAGTATAGGCCTAGAGAAAACAACCGATACGTAAGGCAGCTGGCAATAGAAGATAACTCGGAAAACTCCGATCACCCTCAGCAAGGTCCAGCCAGGGGGTCGTAAATATCTTTAACTTGGACCTCACACTTTCGAACTTTGTATCCATCAACTCGGAAATGACTGGAAACAACACGATTGTATTTCTTATAGACACAGGCGCTGACATATCACTATTCAAAAGAGGAAAAATAAAACCACTACAGGTTATAAACAAAGCTGAAGTCTGCAAAATAAAAGGAGTCACAGATGGTGCGGCAATATCAATAGGTACTACAAAGATAAAACTTTACTTCAGAGAACATCAAGTAGTCCACAAATTTCATATAGTTAACGACGATTTTCCTATTGCCGCAGATGGAATCCTAGGTAGAGACTTTATAGTAAAAAATCAATGTCACCTAGATTATGCCAACTGGATGATGGCCGCAAAAATCGGAAATCGGTTTATAAACGTTAACATCAACTCAGGCCCAGCAGATGACATCCTTACAATTCCTCCAAGATGTGAAATAATAAGAAAAATAAAAAACCTAAGACGCCTAAAAGGAAGTTCGGTAATCTTAAATAAAGAGATAACCCCAGGTGTTTTTATAGCGTCCTCAATCGTTTCTGAAGAAAGTCCTTTTGTCAGAATTTTAAACACAACGCTCGATAGTGTCACAATAAAAAGCACAGAAATAGAAACAGAAAGTCTAGAAAACATATTTACAGCATACATAATACAGCAAGAACTAAACAAACAGATACTAGACTTAACAAAAAATTAAACAATTGCGCTATGTAAAGAATTTTCCGACATTTTTGCCCTAAGTACGGATAAATTAACAGCAAATAACTTCTATAAACAAACACTAAAATTGACAGCCCAAAATCCTGTGTACATCAAGAACTATAGAATACCGCATGCTCAAAAAGACGAAATAAATAGTCAAGTTCAAAAAATGCTAAAAGACAAAATTATTGAACCATCAACAGCAGAATACAACAGCCCGATATTACTAGTTCCTAAGAAATCGCTAATCGGAAAGAAAGCATGGAGACTTTGCGTAGATTTTAGGGTTATAAATCAAAATAAACTGGTGGCTGATAAATTTCCTTTACCTAGAATAGATGATATATTGGATCAACTAGGAAGAGCCAAATTTTTTTCAACCCTTGATCTGAAAGCAGGTTTTCATCAGATTCCGCTGGAAGAAAAATCAAGAGATGTCACTACTTTCAGCACGGATACAGGAAGTTACAGATTCACCAGACTACCATTCGGTTTAAAGGTAAGCCCTAATAGCTTTCAGAGAATGATGAACATCGCATTCGCAGGCATCACACCCGAAAAAGCTTTTCTGTACATGGACGACATCATAGTAATAGGTTGTTCAAAAAACCACAACCTTAAAAATTTAAAAAGCGTTTTCGAGACATGCAGGAAATACAACTTAAAACTAAATCCAGAAAAATGTACATTCTTTCAAAACGAAGTAACATATTTAGGACACAAAATTACCAGTGCAGGCATTCTACCAGACGACTCTAAATATGACATAGTAAACAAATATCCAACCCCGAAGAGTGCCGACGAAGCGAAACGTTTTATCGCATTTTGTAACTACTATCGTAGATTCATCCCCGACTTTGCACACATCGCAAGGCCATTAAATATGCTTACAAAGAAAAATGTTCACTTTAACTGGACGCAGCAGTGCCAAAATGCGTTTGACACCTTAAAAGCCGCTCTAATAGACCCAAAAATTCTACAGTACCATGATTTTAGGAAAGAATTTATTTTGACTACGGATGCGTCAAAAGAGGCATGTGGAGCAGTTCTATCACAGAACTTCGAGGGAAAAGATCTACCCATTGCATACGCCTCTAGAGCATTTACGAAGGGAGAAGCAAATAAAGCAACAATAGAGAAAAAAACTAGCTGCTATACATTGGGCAATAAATCATTTTAGAGCTTACTTATACGGGAAAACATTCTTAGTCAAGTCTGACCACAAACCACTTGTTTACCTATTTGCAATGAAAAATCCATCGTCAAAATTGACCAGAATGAGACTCGATTTGGAAGAGTTCGACTTTAAGGTAGACTACATAAATGGGAAAGACAATGTGGGAGCTGACGCCTTGTCTAGAATCACCGTGGACGAATTAAAAGAAATAGCCAACAAGTCCATACAAGTATTAGCAATAACAAGAGCAATGTCAAGGAAAGACAATAAAAAAGAAACAAAAGCCATTGAAAAACACAAGACCGACATTCCAGAACCAAAAATTTTAGAAACCCTAGATAATGTCAGTACAATCAAATTACCTATGGCGAAATTCGACGTTAAGCCCAACTATCTTAGGATAGCCTTGAGGACAAAAAGTCGACCAAACGCCGAAAATTACGAAAATGAAATTATGATCACTAATGGCAATATGTCGCTAGCGACAATACTGTCTAAGCTCGAAATAATGGCTGGCGATCATGATATTTATAAGGTTAAGCTAAAAGCAAATGACCAAATATTTAAAATGTGCACAATAAATAAATTGAAAGAAATAGGGAATAAAATATTGATGAATTTAAATATTATCTTATATAAGGATCCAATTGTTATATCGAGTCGCGACGAGAAAACAAACTTAATTAGACAATTTCACGATGATCCACTTACGGGAGGACATTGTGGACAAAGGAAATTTCTTAAAAAAATTAAGAACCAAATATCGTTGGAAACGAATGTCAAAACACGTAGCAAACTACGTAAGAAATTGTGTTAAATGCCAATTAAATAAAAAGAAAGTAACTCATGTGGAACCCATGATTATTACACCTACTCCACAGAGAGCTTTCGACATTGTATGCATTGATACGATTGGCCCGTTCCAGAAAACATTCCAAAGCAACCAATACGCAGTTACGATCCAATGCGAGTTAACAAAATTCGTAAAAACAGTACCAATACCAAATAAAGAAGCAAAGACAATCGCAAAAGCAATAATGGACGAATTCATACTTACATATGGACCAATGAGAGAAATTAGAACGGATATGAGTACAGAGTACAGGAATGAGGTATTGCAACAATTGACAAAATTATTAAACATAAATCACAAATTTTCGACAGCATATCATAGTCAAACCATTGGAGGATGTGAACGAAATCACAAAGTCCTTAATGAATATGTACGTATGTATATTAACGAAGCAAAAACCGACTGGGACGAACTAAATACTACAGTTTCTGCTATAACACTACGCCCAGTGCATATCACAATTATACTCCATTTGAACTAGTTTTCGCACGAAAAACGGAATTGCTTGAGAATCTGTTAGGAGACAAAGTTGACCCTGTATACGACACAGACGCTTATTATCAGGAAGTTCGACACCTGATACAAGCGACAAACATTCGCGCTCAGCAGTATATTGCAAAAGCTAAAGAGTTACGGAAACTGACCTACGATAAAAAAGCTAATCAATTACAGCTTAAACCAGGTGATCCACTTGTATTAAACGACGAGAACCGATCAAAATTTGATCCTTGGTACAAAGGTCCTTTCTCCATAACGAATATAGAGGGAGTAAATTGCACGATACAAGACGCAACGGGAAAAAAGCAAACTGTACATAAAAATAGAATCCAACCGTTTGCAAATCTGTAAACTCAATTTCCATACTTTTATTCAATTATTTTTGTAAATTAATGTTAAGCAGTGCCAAAGAACACTTACGCGAGTGCACTGCATTAGAATAACATATAAGCCAATGTACATTCTGTTTAACATAGGTATAAGGTATAACGTAATTTTCATTCTACTTTAATGTATATATTTTTTCATGTATATATTTTTCTACCTTTTATGTAAATATTTATTAGATTTTTAATTATTCTTTGCATTTGGGCTGGCCAGTCAAGCAAAAAAAAAGCAACCGCAGTTATAACTTAGATAATAATGTTTTTTTGCATAATAAAAGAGAAAATCCTTGCCCAGTCAAGTGAAAAAAAACCCTACATATTAGTATTTTGTTTCGAAAGAACAATTATTTTACATTTTATTATAAGTAATAATATTGTATAGCTTTGTTTTTTTTTTAAATATGTACAATTAGGTTTACTCGAATGTCCTCATTTTTGCCACAACAAAAATAAGGAACATTCCCAAAAGAGGGGAGGTGTAGTGTATGAAGAAAACACTCCGTATTTCAGAAATTAAACCAGTGAAGGTAATCTGTCCGGGCCGAGGTTTAAGCGAAGGTTATTTATATTATCTGGTACACGTAATATTATTGTTTCAATTCAACGAACGCGCTATCAAACGCCGACAACAAGGATGACCTAACCTTGACGACCTTGCACTGTTATTATAATAATATATACAAGTCTTGAACCTACATCAACTCGATATATATAGGAGATTAAAAGAATGATGAACAATCGGTATCAGTTAGTATAAACCGTATTATACAACATAATATAAAGATAATCATAGCGAGAATTATAAGTAATAATTAATGTGAATACAGAACTCAAATATTACCTGGAGTATTATTCAAATGAGTAAAAAGATTTCTACAATGTGAAATATATCATTTTAAACGCAGTACCCTATGTATTAGATTTTATTTGTAGAGAGCAGAAAAAATGTGATACAGTAAAATATAAAGATGTTAGTTTCTATTGAGCAATTATTTAATTAATTGGATTTATTATGATAATTACTACGACTTAATCATTACAAACCAAGAACTAATTTAAAATGAAGTACTATAAATAAATTGTCTTTTAAGCAAATAAGCTCCACATGCTTCAATAAGTGCGTTGCAGATCTCCTTAAGTAACCATTAATAGAATTTCGTTGCGTTCAGTTTTACTTCATTTCACCATTCATACTATTAAACGAATCTTTTATTTTAGTAGTGTCACTATCAGTCAGACTTCAAACATTTATAACTAATGATCAAATGGCTAAGGTAAACATCAATAATTTTTCGTTGTGATCAAATTCCATAAAAAAATAAAAATAAACAAATGCAATAAGAACTCATACCTAACATCTGCATGAGCAGAAAAAATCCTGTGCAGTAGGATACTGTACAGGGTGGCTCGAATTCGAGTCTATGAATAGAGAACCCGAAAACCGTAAGATATACAGTGTCGATCAAATTAGGGCAAAATTGCGCATTTAGGTGCTTAATAATATGCCGTTTAGAAAGTTTTAAAATCCCGAGTATTTCCAGAGTTATCCAGAGAAAAACGAAATATTGCGACAACATTGAGTTATCCGACAATAAATCCGAATAAATAAATAATTTGAATTAAACTGAAATCCATTTTTTATTCTACTTTACAGCATTTTTGTCTGCTCTTTGAAAGTAAAATATGATATACAGAATATTGCATTTAAATTAATATATGTTACAAAATTTGCAAAAAAAGTACAAATTTGGCAACATTGTCTTTATCATTTTAGTACACAATTTTAACATGAAAAAAACACATTTATAATTTTAGCGACGTTAAAAAGGTACTTAACCAGATAAACTATTCCAATAACAGCAAAAAAAACCCGGGAATCAGTTTAAGGACTGTGCAACTAAAAATGGAATAATCCTGAAAAATACTAAAGAATATAAACGAAGAAATTCAAAGAATGATGACCTAACAGTAACTGTTAAAATGAAATGTGATTTAAAAATTATATAGATCGAAAATTAACGTAACTTCAAGTTTTGGAAAAAACTCTAAAAAAGTTATGTGTTTTGGAAATTGGACTTGATCGTTGAATGTTGGATGTAACTAACGATTTTTATGTGCGCAGTCACAGACAGTGACTCAGCGTATTCAGTTTTTAAAGAAATTTACAGCCAAATACAGATCCAAATTTAAAAAAGTGGCATTTTTAAATGAAACATGCATATTTTCAAATGGAAATGACTCAGAATCTTAGTAAGATGAGTCTGTAAAAAGCATCAAAAAGAAAAGAAGTGTGACACGAGAAAATAGTTTATCATTTACAGTGCCGCTTCTGTAACTGTTTATTATTGCTTTGGTTAAAAAAAAAAAAAAGATTCAGTATATTATTACTTAAGATATTGAAATGATTAGTGCATTATTTTTTAAATTTTCTAACACAATATGTACATATTTTTGTAGAAATAATATTATGCGTCTATCTTCACAATGCTACGTAAAATAATAAAAGTATTTTCGTTTCTCCCAGTATATTTCTAACAACATTTTTGCAGTCTCTGTATTTTCTAACTTGATTCATGTGTTTAGTGACCTAAAGCGATAAAACAGGTTCTGCCTATCCCAGATAATTGATATTGGCATTATTACTAAATTAATTCTTGGTGTCTATAATACAGATGACATAGCCTTTCTACAGTAACCCCGCAGAAAAGGCAAGTCGTGCTTGCTGGTGTTAACCTTCTTTCCCCTTCTGGATTCATCGCGCTGCTAATATGTACAGTGTGTCCCCGAATGGACTTGACTGTACTAGTAAACTGTCTTATTTTGAATTTTAGCAAAAAAAAGTTATTCTTCATAAGAAGATTTGCTTAGTCTGAAAAGTCCATAGCCGTCTTCAAAATTTCGAAATATTATACGGGGTGGTTAAAAAATAAGAAAACGTAGATCCAAGTCAAGAATGAAGTGCATGTTATTTGAAAGATATGTAAAAATCTTATGGGAAAAAGTTGTTTCTTATGTCAACAAAAGCTCCAATATCAAGTTTAACGTTAAATTTTAAAGTTGATTTTTACCTTCATTACTGAACGCTAATTTAACCGATAGCGATGAGACGTAAATAATGAAGTTATTCATAATAACAATAAAGTCAGCTGACTTTCAAACTAAGTTTCAGGTACTTGTTAAAGTCAACAAAGCTTGTCAGTGCCACAAACATTTGAAAAATGTTGACCCTAGAGCAAAGAATTTACTTAGTTAAATGTTAGAAAGTTTAATAGAACTGGCGCTGTAGCAGATTTGAAGAAGAAAAAAAGCAGTCATGATGAAAATGATGCCGCTACATTGATTGCTCTTTATTCGGTAAGAAACTTCTCCAAGAAATCGCTAAGAAAAAGAGCGCAGGATCTGTCCATTAGTAAAAGCCACTTACAGAGAATTCTATCAGAAAATAAAGTTTATCCATACAAACCGGTTAGAATTCATAAACTTGAAGCGGGAGATGATGGGCTTCGTTTAGAATTTTGTTTGTTGATGGGAGAACGAATTATGATGGAGAGATATTTTTACAGACACATTGTTTTCACAGACGAAGCAACATTCACCACGAATAGAGTTATAAGCAATAGTCAACGATATAAAGAAAGTCAATATTTGGTGCGCAATAATGTATAATAAAGTGATTCGTCCATATTTCTTCGACGGAACCGTAAACCAGAACACATACCTAGAGATATTGGAAAACTTCCTACTCCCTGCTCTGAATGACGTAGATATTCAGGTCAGACGGACACTTTATTTTCAACAGGATGGTTGTCCTGCTCATAGAGCAATTAGAGTTAGAGAGTGGTTAGATAGGAATTTTCCTAATAAATGGATTGGACAGCTCGGTCCTATTAGCTCGCCTCCACGTTCCCCTGATATTACCTCGTCAGATTTCTTTTTATCAGGATACCTCAAACAAAAAGTATATGCAAATGATCTTCATGACAATGAAAATCTTTTAAAACAAAAAATTAGAGAAGCAGTAGCCGACATAAATGAGTATACTTTGCATCAGGTGTACGAAAAATTTCGAGCGCTCATTGAAAAATGTGTAGAAGTAGGAGAACAACATGTTGAGTAATGTTTGTATTTGTGTTTTGTTTTCGTTCAATAAATAATTATAAACTTTGGTTAAATTTGTGTTCTATTTTTGTAATCATAATGAAGGTAAAAATCAACTTTTAAATTTAACGTTCAGACTTGATATTGGAGCTTTTGTTGACATAAGAAACAACTTTTTCCCATAAGAGTTTTCCATATCTTTCAAATAGCATACACTTCATTCTTGACTTGGATCTAAGTTTCCTTATTTTTTTTACCACCCCGTATAATATTTCGAAATTTTGAAAACGGCTATGGACTTTTCAGACTAAGCAAAACTTCTTATGAAGAATAACTTTTTTTGCTAAAATGCAAAATAAAACAGTTTACCAGTATAGTTAGGTCCATCCGGGGACACACTGTATAAACGAAGAAGTCTGGGATAGTCAGCTCGAACTATCGTTAATGATACTAGATTGAATCGGTCACAGTTTATACCGTAACCGAATTTACAGTATAAACTGTGGCACGGTCACGGCACATATAACAACCAGCAATATTACATCTTCTTTTTTCGCATCTGCGCAAGTCCGCGCGCATGATATTCCTTGGTAGGAAATCCGTCAAACTGCCGCCAGCGGCGTCGTGTTTTTACGACTGGTTTATTTTATTGCTATTGGAGTTCAATCGAAATCATAGGCGTGTAATTGTCAAATAATTGACATTGTGAGAGACGAACGTTGTTTATGACTTGTGTAATGCAGAAAGTCATGATGTTTAAGCAATAAGAACTATTCTTCCAAAAAGAATTTCCTTAGTATTCCTGCTCATACAACAAGGTATACATATATTTCATAACCCATTGATATTTGAAATTTTATATTACGGCTCTGTTAAAGGTAAATCATACTTATATATATTTCATATCCAGCCCTGACTTTTCCTACCCAACTGACATTAGCAAGGTCAAATTTAATTTTTCGCCTGACAGGTCGAGTAATATTGCTGGTTGTTATATGTGCCGTGGCACGGTCTCCAATAATGTATACAGCATCTTCTGGATTTCAGCGGATATGAGATAATTTTGACACGCTTAGACGTACGCGCATAAATATTTGGCTGAACATTTTTGGAGCTATATAATATAACCTATATAGAATAAATATATGTGTTGTATAGTTAATATAATTGCTCAATTTTAATATAGGCCTCGGGAGGTTTAGCCGCAATGCCACACCTTTTAAGAATGTTCTTCGGAATGGGATATGGATATATTGGCGATGTTATAAAATCAAAAACAAATCTTGGAGCTACACTAACCAGGAAGTCATTTGTTGTGCTATGTAAGTATTTTCTGGAATATTTCAAAAATTGTTTGCAATAAATTAATGTTGAGGTTTTATACCATCTATCTCCAATATAGATTAACGATTAGCAAAAATGTTTTACTATATATTATCCGATCTTTTAGACACTAATTTCTTGAAAGCTCTTACCGCACACGTTTCAGGATCTTCTCGGTGTTCGGTACCAGCCACTTCAAATTAGTACACTCCTTCACACCTGCATTCGTTTTCTTAGAAAAAAAATAGATTATGTTCCAACATTCCAGTTTCGATATCATACAAATGCTTGGAAAGAGCAAAAAAAGATATAGAATATTCTCTCCCTCTTCAAGCAAATCGACGCGACGGACGCTATACGGAAAAGCTCTCTTGTGAGCTCTTCTGGATGAGCCTTGCCCCATGATTTTGTTATGTGTTTATAAGCATCTTCGATTTTTTTCGCATCGCTGCCGCAAAATCTTTCGCGTAGCGTTTCTTGTATCGGTTGCTTTAATTGGATCATAACAAATATTGTAGTTATTATAGGTGCTTAGACATTTTTATCTATGCATTTTGCCTATTGACTCCAGATTGATTTTATAATCGGTTCTTTATAATCTTTACCATCATTCTGCTTCATATTAAAAGCCTAGTCCTCCAGGATTCCGCCGAGATCTCCCACCAGTGCCTGCCGCGTTAACAACTTATACTAACGTAGGTATGTCACAAAATTCTTCAAATTAGGATCGTATAAACCTCTTAGCATGTGTATCGTGCTCTTAGCCTTAATAGAATTTGTCGGTATATTTTTGCACTGTTTCAAAAGTTTCTTGCAAAGAGCTTTCACCAAACCCTTGAAAACACATTTCGGTTCTGGCGTTATAAGCACTGTCGATCTTGAAGATTTTTTGGGTTGTTTGGAAAGATTACATCAAATAGGATACATTAACGCAAAAAAATTTGCGGATGAAGCACATTTTCGCAAAATAAATTCAAAATAAAGATTAAAATTTAAGGTACACTTTTTACTAATAAACACAATTCCCTCGATAATTCCAATTCATTTGGCTTAACCTAAAGTATGGTCGCCGAAGGTTAGTAATAACATAATATAACGCGTCTTTTCTTAAAAATTGCAATTAAAACTGTTTTTTTTTTTCACTTTAAAATGATAATATAATATTTATGAAGGAAACGTCAACATAACACTATTTCTTAGATTATGATTATATAGGTTGGCTTAGCACAAGATTGGTATTGGTTGCCTTGATCTGACGATCCCGACTAGTGTGACGTCATCTTTGTGCAGCGAGTGTGCACTAGACATTCGAGCTGTCTTCTGTCTTTGATAATGTGAATTACTTTACTTTTTTAACGCTTTTTTACTTATAATTATGGAAAATGAGTTACTCAGTTACTTCAGACCCATATAGTAAGAAAACATAACACTACTTGAAACAGATTTTTACCACTTTTTTATTTTATTATTCTATTAGCTCGCTTTCGTGTCCGTCTGTTCACAAATCTTACAATCGATCTTAACCTAATTTCCTATTAACCGATTTTAATGAAATTTGGTACATTTATTTAGGTTCGGTGACAATACAATATTATTTAAAAAATCCGGTGGTGGGAGGTCGTTGAGAGGGTGAGAGGTGGTTGATATTGATACAAATTCATAACTTTTCAACCAAAGCTGCTACGAATATGCAGTTTTCAGATTTGACCTCCACTAAATATTTCCCAATTTTAGAGGTAAAAACTGGAGTCGTTGAAGGGGTGAAAGGAGTTTAATATATAAAAAAATCATATCTTTGTGTTCAAAAACCATTTTGAACACTTCTTCAAATCTAACGATTTAATTTTTGTACAATTTAACATTCGACGCCACTGTCCTCGCATTCCAAACGAATTAAAATCCTGGCGATACCACTAACGCCATCTCTTGTTTACAAAGTTTATCCACTGCATCAAACAGTCTAAAAAGCTAAAAGTAAAGCGCCTCGAGGGGCATCTGGCCAATCACAGCGCTTTCTACAGAAAAGCCGCGACATTACTAGCGCCATCTGTTGTAAACACCTTTACTCATCTGAAGCCGGCCGCGTATCCTAAATTCATCTGACCAATCATAGCGCTTCCCGCTATACCCCGGCGACCGAGACGACCAATCACAGAGCATCCTCCAGGATAGCCACTTCACCAAACCTAAAATTCCCTAAAATTCAGATCTTTAATAATCGAATTTCATGAAAACTAGTCAGCAGATTTCAACCGGATTTGTATTGAAATTCATAATATTAATTTAGA
This sequence comes from Pissodes strobi, assembly GCA_016904865.1. Classification (NCBI taxonomy): domain Eukaryota; kingdom Metazoa; phylum Arthropoda; class Insecta; order Coleoptera; family Curculionidae; genus Pissodes; species Pissodes strobi. Next base: position 222,040 of record MU182157.1, read on the forward strand.
CAACCTGTCATATTAAGTTTGTACACAATATCTCTGTATTTACATTATTGCCTTTTCCATGCCCGAAGCGGTGCATCTTCTCCCACCAGAAGAGGCGGTAACAACTTCTTCAAGTTCCTCTGGTTCCCACGTTCTAGAATTCAGTACGAAGTAGTTTCTTGAACCTCTACCATATAAGTCGTTCTAAGGCGCTGTTCCGGCCGACATGGCGCACAAGCCGCCATGTCGGCCAGTTTTCACGTTTTGAGACCTCATAATCTATCTATTTCGTTGCTCAAGTGATATAGTGATATCCTGGCATAATCATCGTCATATCAAGCCTACAACAAGGTATTTATCGGCAAACTTACTGCCGTTATTCTCACGCCGTGCAATGGCGTCCCAATTGGTCTCATCCATGGGAGTTCTACAATCGATCCCCGTCTCTAACCACACTCAATCGAGCCTAGTCTCGGAATCTCAAGTAAGTAAACGCACATGTTTACAATCACATTCTCACAAAGCCTACAAAAAGGTATTTATCGGCATCTTGACTGCCATTATGGAGACCCACTATCTCTAGTACTAAGCCTACAAAAAGGTATTTTTCGGCATCCTGACTGCCATTATGGAGACCCACTAATCTCTAGTACTAAGCCTACAAAAATGTATTTTTCGGCATCCTGACTGCCATTATGGAGACCCACTGGTCTCTCTAATTCTCAAAGGCTGTACCATGCCCAGTACAATCCCCAATGGTCTTGCCCATGGGGTTTTTTCAACATTCTCAAGTGTTTTTCAAAGTGACTTTCTCCCAGTGTTAAAAGATAACCTCCTGAACATTGAACGTTTCTCGTCAATGGTGAACATAAAGCTTATAGGTGGACATTAAGGTAATATTAATCCTGTTATTATTGCTTGTATATTATTGTATTTCATATCAAAGCTAAATCAGCTAACAGAGTTGATACGTATAGCTGTTCCGCAGGAACTGTTAACAGACATTTAACTGTACATAGCTTCAAGGTTATGTTTATAACCATATATTAGCATAATATTACAACTATTTATGCATTGCTTTAGATTTTAAGAGTTTTATTTATGTCATATTCTTCAAGGTCGAAACTTGCCTCGACTGATATTGTTCTCATCGTAGCACTGACTACGTACAATAATTCACTGTTTATGTTTTGTGTATTTATGAGCTTCTAGTTATTTTCAAGTAAAGTAACTTATTAAAATATTCACATAATGCTAAAGCTTTTTGTTTTATTTACAAAATTACTTTAGAACTAGCCCTATGGCAAATTTTACTGCCTAAGAGCACGTCTCTTTTTGTTTTGAAAATTGACAAAGATTGACTCTCAAACATTTTGTAGTGTATCAGGAAAACACTCGGTATTTCATAAATTAGATCGTGAAGGCAACCCGACTAGTTCGAGGTCTAGACGAAGGTTATTTACATTACCCATTACAAGTAATATTATTCTTTAACTCCAACGAACGCGATACTAGACACGGATGACAAGGTTAGGTCAACCTTGTTGAACTGGCATTGTTATTGTAACATTATATACATAATATGAACCGACACCAACCCGGCATATATAGAGAGAGAATACAAGACTGACTGACGCAATTGATATGCGTACGTAGATTATAAGAATATACACTATGTAGCGTTACTATCTTATATATTCTTTGCTAAAGTTAATACAGAACTCTATAGTTATCTAGAGTATTATTCTATAAGTAAAGGGATTTCTACATGAATCAAAGCTGCTACGAATATGCAGTTTTCAGATTTCAGTTCCTGTAAATATTTTCTAATTTTAGAGAGGAAATCTAAGCTGCGGTCCAGCTGAGAGGGTGGGAGGGGGTTGATATATAAAAAGAAAAAAGGGAGATAAATAATAATTTACACAGGCGAGACAAAAAAGCAGAAAATATTTACTTAAAATTATACCACGTTCTGAAAACTGACTAAATAGTATAAAATAATAGGTATGATAATGCTTGTAAGGGTAAAAAATAAAATTAAATCATTTATCACTAAGTGGTCGTCTTTCTCATTTTTTTAAGAACTTTTCTTTGGGAATCAGAAGGATCTTCTGTATGTGCTTTTTTCAAACTAGCCTCTTGCATGCTGTTGTTTAAATATGTTATCCTTACAAATACCCTTTGGCGGACAAATTCTTTTATTAGATCCTCCGGTACATCTTTGACTTTTGTTTTATTTTTAACACTGTTTCCTGAACAATGTGTTTCTTAAAGAAAAAATTATTTTCATGATTTTTTTTTAAATACTGTACCATTTTAAAAACTTGACTATTAAATTAAGTATATCTATAAAGCGCACACAAAATCCACCAAAATACACCATTTCATGATACAAATCCACCAAAAGACGATTAAAACACTACGGCCGACCAAGATTTATAAGAATCTTGATGGCCAACGACGCGGCGCTGCACAAAGATGACGTAGGCAGTCCCCTCTCACTTTTTACCCGCCGTGGCTATCAAGGCAACCTATCCTCTACCAATCTTGGGCTTAGCACGGCTCAGCTATCGTACTGGTAGGTGTCGCCAAGTGCAATTTCTATTTGGTTCTAAAATATAATTGCCTCGTGTTGAATACATTCAGCCTATAGTTAATAGATGATGATTAAAAGGTACTTTGGGACGAAACCATCTTATAAATAACGATTATTGGCTTTGTTTAGTAAAATAATAACAATAATTTGAATATATGATTTATTAGAATTAGATGTTAGGTACGCTAGAAGGGGCTCACTGTCAATAGATACAAATTTAAAATAAGATTAGTGTCAGTTGGTTTGGGTTAGTTTCAGTTAGTTAAGAGATAAATGGGAGCTAGTTGGGTTAGTGTGGTGCATATAAAAACCAAGCGCGCGGAGCGCTTTTGGTTCTTACATAACTCACACTAGCCCTGGTTAATTAAGGGTAGATTGGGTTAATTTCAGTTGGTTTGGGTTAGGTAAGAGACAAATGGGAGCTAGTTTCTTACACAACTCAAAATATTTAAGAGAGTGCCATAGTGCACTTCTTTTGTTGGCTTAATTTTGGTTTTCTGTTAAGTGGGGTTAGGCAAGCGTGTAGCGCGCTTGACTCAGTGCTTATTTGGTTAATTAAAGTTAGTTTCGATTATATTGGGATAGCGATGGGACCAGCGCGCGTAACGCGTTTGTCTTATTACCCCGGTTAAGTAGGGTTAATTTTGTTTAATCTGGGTTAGTTTTGGTTAGTTTAGATTAGTCTGGGTTAGTTTGGTTTAGTGTTGGTTAGTTTTGGGTTATCTGTGGTTGGTTAGTTAATTTCACAAGTTGTTCTTCTACTTGATGAAACATATGCACCTAGACTTGGCAATTTAGTTACTTGAAAATCAAGACGGTTAGTCAAATCCGACAACATTGCAAGTAAATTGTCATCATTAACGTCATATTGAGAGAATTTTCGCGTTGAAGTATATCACTAAACAGCCTCATTTCTGAAATTTATTTTTCAATTTTTGGCGTCAGAAGTGCTTTATTCGCCCTTTCTTGCATTAATGTGTTCCATTTGATGTAATCTTTCCATTGACCTCAAAAAAATCTTTAAAATCGACAGTGCTTTATGACACCAGACCTAAATTTCTTCAACAAAATATGGGAATTTGAATGAAGCTAATTCGCTGAGATGTGTCTTGATTGGTATAAAATAAACATACAATGTATATTAGCTCTAAAATACAAGTAGGGTATATTATAATCGGTAATATTTATTGATATTTTCAATGTTTGTTTTCAAATTCTCGTTGAGGTGAACCCTTACCTTACATGATTCAATGGTAAGGGAACTTGGAAAGATGCATAAAGAAATGTACAAAAATTAATTTCTCGACCCATCAAGAACAGCACTTAATGCGCATTGATACAATATTATGTATGTATAATATATATTGTAATAATATTAATAAATTAACATATAATAATAATAATAACGATAATAATTCAAACGGCAATTTTGTCATTCATTAATTTAACTTCTTGAATTTAATTATTCAGGAAATTATTACACTGTGGGCAAAATTAAGTTGGAATCTTCTTTAACCATTAATAACTTTTTTATTTTCAAATAATTTTTTATCATTTTTAGATATGTTATGGCCTAAGGTATCGGGATTAAAGAGAACCTTGCAAAGAGGGTCTACTTCAGTGGCGTACAGAAAAGGGGACATTTTTCAAAACCAATGTATTTCAGGTGCTTGCAAAAATCGGCCAAATGAAATAAAGATGTAAAAACGGGCAAAAAAGATTTGAGAGGGTTCGGAATACTGACCATAAAAATAAAAAGTAATTAAGCATTAAAAAAGGATCCAATTTAATTTGGCCCACAAGACATGGCTTTACTAAAATTAAAATATAAATTTTAATTTTATTTGTATTGACCTGGTTTTTTAATGGTCAATATTCCGAACCGTTTCAAATCATTTTTGATCTTATTATTACATCTTTATTTCATTCGGCCCATTTTTGCGACAGCCAAGATGGCGAATGGTGACGACGATCAGTCAGACGATGCCGCAATAAACGCGAAAAGTATTTGTGCAGTATGTAAAAGATCATTAAAATGTGATTTAAAATGTAATAAGTGTGATAAGCAATACCATCCGGCATGTTTAATGCGCTTAAAGGGTGCGAAAGTGTTGGGTTACAACATAATTCGGTGTCCGACATGTTCCCAAGCAGATGAAGAGAGGGTTAGCCATGATGTTCTTGTCAAAGAAAATGAGCTGCTAAATAGACTCATAATTCAAATGTTGGAAAACCATGATCTTCTTCAAGACAAAATATGCTCCCTGGAAGACAAAATTGGCCGACTTTCAAAGGAATTGCAGAATCATCAAATAAGTGCAAAAAAGGTAAACAACAAATCCCCTCGCCCTCCGCCTCTGATCATTCCTAACAGCGCAGCCGCCGTTGGGCATGGGCCGTTAACTCCGTCTCTCTGTGGGCAACCGTCGTCAGAGTGTCAACATCAGCTGACTCCAAATGCAATGTTGCCAACAAATGCTGGTGCAATAGCAACCGGTACATCGAAAAAATCCAACAAATCAATAGCAACACCGCCAGCCACTCAACGTGACAAGCCAGGACAGAAAAGAAGAGAGAGAATTTTAAATGACAATGTTGACATGCACGTGGCTGTTGTCGATGTCCGAAGTAACCAAAATGGCGATGGCGGTGAGTCCGATGACTTTCAATTTCAACGTCAGCAAAGGCGAAAATTCACTAAACGCTTGGGAAATGTAGAAGTTTCTCCGGAAACTCAAGCCAACGGTTTTTCTGGAGGAGAAAGGAAAGTCTGGCTTTACATTAACCGTGTAAGCCCCCAGACAACAGATGTGATGGTCCAAGATTACGTCAGGAAAAAAGCAAACCTCACAAACGAAAAAGTGTGTGCCAAAGAACTTCCAAGTGAAAACGGTAAACTAAAATGTTTTGTTGTTACAGCACCTTTTCAAGTTAAGGATGAGCACTATGAACCAAATTTTTGGCCCCGTGGAGTTGGGTTCAAAAGGTTCATATTCGACAAGCATAAAGACTTCTTGCAGAATGCTGGACATTTTTTATGAATAGGACTGCACCGTTAACCCCAAATTGCCCAAACCAGACCACAACCATCAAGGTAACAACAAACATTTTTTATGTCAATATATGGTCCCTAAGGAACAAAATGGGAGCAATTGAAGTCTTTTTGCAAGATAAAACAACAGGCTACTCAGCATTATGCTTTACTGAGCATTGCTTACTGCAAGAAGAGATAGAACAAGTCGGATTCCAGGATTTCAAATGCGGGGCCTATTTCTGCCGGAAACAGAGTAGGCATGGAGGAGCAGCTATACTGCCACAAAAGAAGTTGGCAGTCAGACAAATTGAAGAGGTCAAGACACATTCCATGGAAGGACAGTGCGAGGCATGTGAATTGGAACTAATAGGTAGTAATCTAGTTTTAATCACTGTATATCGTCCCCCAAGTGGCAGTTTTTATGCATTTTTAGATATTTTAACAGAAATTTTAGAATTTATTCATAGAAAAAAATAAGAGTGTTGTCATAACTGGCGATTTTAATATTCATTTTGAAAGGGATTATGTCGATAGAAATAGACTTCTAGATCTACTTATCTCATATAATTTTACTCAGCAGGTGTTTGAGAATACCCGATTGGGACACTGTATCGATAATATATTTGTTAATTTTGAACCGCTAATGCATTCGTTTTTGACCCATATTTATCAGATCATTGTGCTATAGATTTCTGTGTTAGTTTTAATTGTGAAATTGGGAATACTGTTACCAAATGTAGAAATGTTCTACATCGTCCTATAACTAGTCTGGGTATATTTCGGTTGTATAATATTCTCGAAGACGTAGACTGGCAGTTTCTTGACTCGGAGATGTCGGTTGACATGGAGTGGGATACTTTTTTAAATATCATTGTCAATGCTTATAGTCTAGTCTTTCCGGAAATGCAAGGGAAGGTTAAGGCTCAGGTTGGCACCGGGTTGGGGTGGTTCGATGATGGGCTGAGGACCTTGAGGAGAGAGCTTCATGATTTGGAGCAACAGGGCAGAGAGTCGAACTGTCTGTTTCTCCGGGCTGAAATCAGACAAGGAAGACGACGATACAGACCTGCCATTGCAACAGCTAAAAAAAAGGTAAATACCGAGTATATTAAAAATGCAGATAACCATTCAAGGGCGGCTTGGGACGTCATTAATAGTAATAGAAAATCAAAAAGATCAGTAAGTCATGCCACTTCTCTTGACTCGAACTCTCTTAACAACCTCTTTGCAGACATTGCTGGCGAACTTGTGGGGGCTTTGCCTCAGTCTAACCTACCTTTTGAGGCATATTTGGCACGGTCCCAACTGGTTAATCATCAAAATGTCTTCAGCTTCTCACAGGTCACTTTTAATGATCTAAGATGGGCAATGGAAAATCTTAAACGCAAACATAGCAACTACATCTATAATTTAAATACTATTTTACTGAAAACTCTAAAAAATGTGCTAATTGGGCCGCTTACAAAGCTTTTTAATAAAAGCATTAATACAGGAATTTATCCTTACTCTCTGAAGCTCAGCAGAACTGTTCCAATCTTTAAAATGGGTGATACAGACTCATCAAATAATTATAGGCTGATTTCTCTTATTCCCATATTTTCCAAGGTGTTCGAGTTTATTCTCTCGAGACAGCTGGGAGACTACTTTGAGTCAACGGGGCTCCTGATAGACGAGCAATTTGGATTCAGACGTGGCAGATCAACAGTCATGGCAATAAATAGGGTATGTGAGGGCATAGTCGAGGGCTTTGAGAGGGGTGAACATGTGAGTTCAACCTTTTGTGATCTCTCCAAGGCCTTTGACTGTGTGTCGCAAAATATCCTTATTGAAAAACTTCATTTTTATGGTGTATCTCCACTTGGATGTCAGTTGATTCGGAGTTACCTTGGGGACCGAAGACAGGTTACATGTTTTCAGGGGGAGGTTTCAGAGCAGCGGACAATGGCCCATGGGGTTCCCCAGGGTTCTGTCATGGGCCCACTACTATTCCTGATATATGTCAATGACGTCACTACCGCTCTGCCCCATGGCTCTCTAACCTTATATGCTGATGATACTACTTTTTTAATACGTGCAAGACATTCAAATTGTTTGGTTGAGCGGGGGAATGAGAGCATGAATACTTTGAATGACTGGTTCACAGCAAATAAACTAAATCTCAACAGAAATAAAACTAAAAACATTATTTTTCACTAAGGCCTCATGATGTTACATATTCAGACAATGAAGTGAACTTGATCCTAAACTGTCTTTTGAGAGTCATGTAAGCATTTTATCAAAACGAATTTCCTCATCCATATTTATTCTGAGGAGTTTGGTTGGGATGGTCGATGATGATGTCTGTCGGATAGCATATCATGGTTTGGTCCACTCAGTGTGCACGTATGGTTTACTGGCCTGGGGACATTCAGCCCATGCAGCAAGAATATTTGGCCTGCAGAGGAGGGCAGTTCGGGTCCTACCCCATATAGGGTACAGAGAGAACGTTCAGCCCTATTTTAAGAGCTTTCAGATCCTCACATTGCCATCCCAGTTTATCTTCGAGTGCCTCAAGTATGCCTATCTCAATGCAGGCGCTTATGGACGCATTTCAGAAAATCACCACCATTTCACTAGAGCAAGAAATAACCTTAGAATTGAGTTTCTTAGGCTTAACAAGTCCTGCAGTGCTACCTTGTATTTTGCGCCACTCTTTTTCAATAAATTGCCGACTGGTGTCAGGGAATTGCCAGAAAAACATTTCAAATCTGCAGTCAGAGACTATCTCTTAAAAAAACGGCTTTTATGATACGAAGGATTTCCTAAACAGTGTTATTAATGAGACTGATTTTGACTAGATCCATTTTAATTGATGTAAGGCACTTTTAATTGTTGTTATTTGTCTTTTTAGGTTGGGTATTTTATTTTAATGTGTACAGTTGCTAATTCTTTGTGACATTTGTGTAAGGATTAAAACCAATGTAATTATAATTATAAATATAGGCTTAATTTTTTTTTAAATGTGTACCTTATGACTGATGATTGTTATATACATTGTATAATCTTGATGAAATAAATAAATAAAAAATAAATAAACGACCTAAAATACATTGGTTTTGAAAAATACCCCCTTTTCTGTACGCCACTGAAGTAGACCCCTCTTTGCCAATCCCAATACTTTAGGCCATAACATATCCAAAAATGATAAAAAATCCTTTGAAAATAAAAAAGTTATTAAAGATTAAAGAAGGTTCCAATTTAATTTAGCCCACAGTATATGTCAACTCCTCACAGAAGCTTTGCAAACATAAACTAATTTCATTCTTTCTATTTAAGCACATATCATTCCGGGAATTTTACTAATGTGTATGACATTGGTGAAGTGCGATCATGTAGGAGCAGTACTTATTCTAGTCTTCAGCATGTCGATTAATGGTGCTGCGGTAGTCACGAATTTGCAGAATGCCCAAGATCTCGCTCCTAATTTTGCAGGCAGTATATTCGGAATCATCAGTCTGATTGGTGGAACCACAGGATTTATTACCCCGGCCGTTACAGGAGCACTCATGGCGGAAAACGTAAGTCTGTGATATTTATGTAACTAAGGGATTTCTGTAAATTTAAGGCTTTTGATTGTTAAATGAACACATGTTCAAAATGTTAGGGCATCAATCTTTTAATTTCCAAACAATTTTTATTTAGAATCAGCATCCTTTCCAAGTATTAGACAAAAAAGTATAGTCATACTTATTTACCACAGTAGGGTTTTTCGACAATTATAAATGCCAATGCCAATGCAATGCCACACCTCCACGAGGACGATACTTATATATGCATGTATATGCATCCACTTTTTTATATTTGCCAAATGTCGCTTACCTTCAAAATTATTACCATCAATATACATCTTTAAGCCCTAAAATAAAGTAAAAAGGCGATTATCATCGTGAACTATGACTTCCAGTTATCAGTATCGGGTTTAATGGGATCTAAAAGCCCCCAATTCTTTCTTAACCTCCAATAGATTTTGTATTAAAATGTGTAAAATAGACGACAAATTACAAGATCAGGGGAATAGAAAATTAGCCGAAAACTTGTGTTTTTATTGTAACTTTAAAATGCTCAAATTATTGTTAGTCTTTAACTAAACCGAATTTTTAATAAAATTGTTTAATGCAGTATTCAATATAATTAAATATGGTAATTACTTAATTAAATTGTTCCGTAAATTACCCTTACTCATTAAACGTCTAAAATTGTACCATTATAAAAACTTACAGTTTATGTTAATTCTGGGTTCCTTTTTTGCAGAACGGGATACACGAATGGTCCAAGAACTTTATCATTGGAGGAAGTGTATACGTCGGATCTGGATTATTATTCATACTATTCGGAACATCGGAAATACAGCCGTGGAATACAAAGTTGCCGGAAAAAACTGTAGAGGATGCAATATCGTTTAAGGAAGTCAATTCCAAAGATCAGGAATCTGATAGTAGTAATAACAAAGCGGAGCCGACTGAAACTACTAAACTTAATACCTAAATGTTGTATATTGTAGTTTGTATGAATGTCGTAACTTATTTTTATTTTAATAAAAAGAATAAGTTTTTTAGTATATGTTTGTAGTTATTCTACGCTGTAGTTATTCTACGCTTAAAGGACACTTTCGGAGGGAAGTTGTGTAAAAGTAACTGAATTATAGCTTGAAACATGAGAAGTTATATTAATTTCTCCAAGAGAAGTATTGGAATTTATCATGCTACTTGTAGAGTAATTATTGGTATGATTTAAGAATCGTTAATAGCATGATATGCTTATAGTTTGGTGTATTTCTTGCGCACGCGTCTATTCTAGGAGCTTTTTTTAATAAACAAATGCTTTTATAGCATGCCACGCTCTTTCTTGTCATCTAATTTTATTTAGTCACCTTCACTTCAAATTAGAAAAAAATGAGAGTGAATAAAGGAAAATTAGAAATTTAAAATTGAATGTAAGAAAATTTGCAATTACCAGAGCGAGTTGTCATCAAAGCATGCTAGTTAGGCCTTAGCTCAAATATCGGTGAGTAGCGGGGTAGTTATTTAAGGCGCTGCCAACTTGCAGACGGCATAAGCCGGAAAATGCCCAAGTTGAAATATGAGCTGTTTTCTGGTGAGCGATGAAATAATGAGGTTAGGACGAATTTGGTTCAAATTATTTATAACCGAAGCCAGACATGGGTTGTAGAATAGAGAGGAAGCTATGTTTTTATTTTCATGTAACTGTTTATACGGTTAAAGTTTAAAACAGGCACATAGTCTTCCTTATTTTTCAGTCAACCACCATACCCCGATTAGTTTTGCCTACTGAAAAACCGAATAATTGACGCCCAAATTTCATTCGTTTAATTTTTCACGAAATATTATTTCTATTTGTCATCTTGTAATTTGTTCTAGTTTAAATATTGTGTATTTTTGCGGTTAAAATTGATGACGTCCTACAATAAATATTTTGAACTTGGTTTAAAAATTGGCTTGAACATAAGTGGGCGCGAGAAAATAGCTATGGATGGATCTAGTTTTGGCTTAGGCTTCGCAACAAAAATGAAATATGAATAATGGACGCCAGAAATTTACCAATACTTGATGAAAAACAATAAAAACAGGAGTTAAATCAATTTAAAATAAAAGTAAATCAAAACGATTCAGTTATTTATCCCAAATAATACAAATCAAATATACCCATACAGCACGCCCAATTCAAATTACGTCTCTACAAGATATACACGTGAGAAACAAAATATGTTATGATGAAACTAATTGTTGATCTAGTACTGACGTATACATATGAGATACTCCTATGTTTATGTTGATAGAATTATGTGATATAATGTTTTATAATTGTATACCGTATGCACTTAAGATTCTAAACATTTTTATATAACGTAAAGAAGGATCATTAGAATGTTGAAATTTGACGTCCGTACATGATGCCTACAAGGTTTAAGTCATATGTATGTGTGATGCGTTATGCAATATTTGTACCTACTGCATACACCACGTAAACGTGCGATATACACACATGATACAAAGAACTATATATACACTCTTTAGTTGTGTCTTGTCGTATCTACATTCTACCATTCAAGAAGCACAGCACAGTGCGCGCGCAAGCGTCAGCGTGAGCATACCGGGCATGTGTATCTCATGTGTATCCTCTTTCCTCTATAAAAGTGGGGTAGTACATCCACATCATATAGCAGCCATTTTTGTTTTATCATTTGGGAAGACGCGGAAGTGTGTGTGTCTCTGTGCACTTTGAAACGGATTATAAGGTATAGTAAAAATTGATAAATACTTTATTACTCCTAGGTACCATTAATATTGGCGCTACAATGTTTAATAATATTTATAACCCAAACTAACCCTATGCACCTAAGATTCTTAACATATTTATACAAAGTACAGATGGAACATTGGAATGTTATTGAAATTTAACGTCCGTATAGGTCCCTACATGATGCTTAAAATGGTTTAATGTAATTTGTTGGATTTCTACCTAACATTTTTATGTACCTATAATAACGTAAAGTTAATTGGGTCGTTAGAATTTTGAAATTTAACGTTCGTACAGGATGCTGACAAAGTTTAAATCATTAGTGTGGGGATTATGACTTTAAGTAAAATTTGGGTATACACCACGTAAAAGTTATGGTACAGTGTAATAACATACACTCTGCAGTTGTGTGTTGTCGTTTCTACATTCGAGGGAGATGGAACAATGCCAGCCCAGAGCGTTAGCATGCTGGCCATTTGTATCTCATGTGGTAGCAGGTAGTAGTCATTTTACCATTTGTATAGTTCTGGGGTGGTATGCACTTTCTTATTATAGAATACCTAGGCGGTCATGGAAATCCAGTAACGATTATCGCTACACTGATTTTTGATACAAAAATTTTCAACACCCTTTGATGCATGTCAATTTAAGGTTCTTTTTTTTATCAAACCGTAACTGCCCAATTTTATTATTTTTTGAACACAATCAAATCAAATATATCACGGAAATAGCAAACGAGTCTTGTTCTATATTTTTGTCTAATTTTGTAAAGGAAAACGTGGAACTCGTAAATAATGGACTTATAGATTCAGGAATTACATATAAAATCGTAATGGATGCTTACATTTGCGATGCACCGGCACCGGCTCCTTCATATATAGCTCAAAGGCCACCTTGGGTATGGATGCTGTAGGAAAATGCACAATCAAAGGTCATTGGGTATCACGGCGTATAATGTTCTTCACATTTACTTTTATTAAATTAGAAAGTGAACATCCTTCAGAGTATTTACAGTTACAATCATAACAATTGATCTTTTGTGCTCAGCTTATAGGTACTTTTTTGTATTATTGCAGTGACTTATGAAAGACTCTTGTCCAATACCCAATTTGCCAAATTTGAGCTCCAAAACGACGTGGCGGTTCTGCGAATGGTTACGACAAGCAACCAACCGACTGGAGGATTTTTTTTTGTTTCAAAAAACGAAGAATGGCTGAAAAGAGAGCTGCTGAGCTGCAACAAAGGCTGGCAATGTATAGCATAAGATATATTTGGGTTTTTACTATGTTATTTGAATATTTTCAATACATTTTAATATTCTTGTAAAAGTTCTGTCATTTTTCTAGTGTTTTCCTACTTCTACTTTCTGTTGCACCAATTGATAGCGTTCCGTAGTAGTAACTATATAAAGTGAGCGGCTAAAATATGGAACAAATTCGTTTCAAAATCCATTGATTTTTTAGAAAAATTTGGAGCATTTTTATATTTTATATATTATAATTTTTTGTTCTGCTTTTTTGCTCTAAAAAGAAATCATGCAGGTTGTGTCAAAAGAAAAAAAGAACAATTTTAAAGTAACTTTTCTTCAGACGAAATAAAAGTTTCGCTGCCCGCTCTTTCGTTCTCAAAAAACCATAATATTAATTATTTTTTTAAAATACCTGTTTTGAGAACGAATAAAGGTCAGGCGGCAAAACTTTTATTTTCCTGAAGTAGCTCATGAAAAATTGGTTTCTTTGACAGAGCGTATACATGGGGCGACGGAGCTACATATACACGGAATAGTATATTTACGTTCAAATTGAGAAGGACAAATGCCATGTGTAAGTAGAGTTTAAGCATAATACACAATCACTGTGCAGCCGATAACACACTGTGGATCATTTAAGTTGTGTATATGTAAATGGTATACTGTGGCTCCATTGTGAGGCGGACGTTTAACCTTTGTGCATACGTGCGTACCTGAAATGTGTAAACGTAGCACATTTACATCGTAGAATTGTGCAACCCTGTGTCTGCATCTAGATACATCGTCACAATGCGAACACATCGTAATCTTGATTTGGTGTGCTGTATGGGTACTTACTACGTACTTCCCTTTTGGAACACTGATACTAAAAGCTAATTAAATGAAACAGATAGATAGGTAATCAAAAAATTGGTTTATTGCTATAAAAAATATAGTGTGTTGGTTATAAGGGACTTTTGACTTAAGTCAATTAAAATAAATACAAAAGGTTGTTTTACAGGGTTATCCAACGGAGTTGGAGTTTCCCTGTACTTTTATAAAAAAAAAACTGAAATAGTCCTCTTATGTAATTTTCTCCCGCGAATTCGGATATGTTCAGCAAAAAACAAATGAATATCAAATAAAAGTGCAAGGGGTCACTTTGATATTTTTTGAAATTAAACACCCTGTATATTACTACATTTTTGGACTCTCTAGAAAAATGTAAACACATTTTGTGTATAATATCCTATACCTATCTTTAGCTGTTTACCAAATATTGACAGTTGAAAGTCGGGCATTTTGACACTTTGACAAGCTCTAAAATCTAAACCGCACGAGATCAAAGAAAACGGTTTGCACATTCCTATCTTGGGTTTTCATAAGCTATCGAATGATGGTATCGGAGTATGCTAGCACTAATTATTTTAATGGGATACTCATTAATTATCGAACACATACAGCGATAAATGTTTCCCAATATACAGGCACTCTACGCCTCATGATTTAAAGCTAAACTTACTATCTAACGCTAGCACTAAATTGTTTTACTGAAATACTCATGAAATTCTTGCAGACAGACAACGATAAATGTTTTCAAATATACAAGCACTCTACATATTATGAGTTAGAACTAAACTTACTGTCTAACGCTTAATGTTAACCCGGAACCTGCCAACCTAGCCACCATTGCTTCTGTTTAACCACCTTTTCTCTCGATGGATGACGAATTTTCACATCGTTTTTTAATTTTTTTTTCGAACCGTCGACATGAATTTACTTAATTAGGTACTTAGTTATTTCCACGAGTCTCTAAAACTGTGAGACACTACTTTTCGGGTTGGTCAAAACTAAGACCATAGTAAATACAGACTTGAAAAATTAAGGTTATTTTATAAATTTTTCGCTCCCAGTCCCAGTTCGGACATTACGACTAGCTGCAAGTGAAGAGTATGTTAAGGCTGAATTTTCTCCGATAATGTCACGCTTTTATAGCAGCTTTTTTGACGCATTTTGCCCCAGAAAAATCCGGAATCGGTACACCTGTACGAAGTTCATGTGTGAGGTTACGCAATTGCCTCCAATTTTCGACGAAAACACATTTCGAGTTGTAACTGGTTTGTATCTTGGGTTTTCATAAGCTATCGAATGATGGTAACTTTGAATTTAACCGGAGGTTTAAAAGTTCCGGTTAATTTTATCCGCAGGTTAAATTCGAAGATACTGTCAGTCGATAGTTTATGAAAACTTAAGATAGGAATGTGCAAACCGTTTTCTTTGATCTCGTGCGGTTTAGATTTTAGAGCCTGTCAAAGTGTCAAAATATCCGACGTTCAACTGTAAATATTTGGTAAACAGCTAAAGATAGGTATAGGATATTATACACAAAATGTGCTTAGATTTTTCTAGAGAGTCCAAAAATTTAGTAATATACAGGGTGTTCCATTTAAAAAAATATCAAAGTGACGCCTAGCACTTTTATTTGATGTTCAATTGTGTTTTGCTGAACACATCCGAATTCGCGGGAGAAAATTACATAAGGCGGCTATTTCGTTTTTTTTTATAGAAGTACAGGGAAAGTAAAAAAATTGCCTTGTCTAGTCCTCGTTGGATAACCCTGTACCTTCGGTACACTAGTTCGCCAATGACAATAACGACTATATATAACGAGGGAAGTAATTAGCCTTGCTTGGTTACTTTACGAAGGACTTGCCTAAGCAAATACTCAAAATGAGTTACTTCACTGAAAATTTAAACGACTGAGTCAGTCTGTTGCTGACAAATAAGCAAAACTTATTGTCCAATATAACGTTATAAAAAGGTATGAATATAGCCTGCGCCACTACCAAATAATTTCCTGTTGCAAGCAAAATTTAAACAACGCAAGTCAATAATCACTGGAACAATGAGTTTCTAAAGGCCCAAATCATGATTTGTTTACATAAGGGTCGCACTGCTAACTATTTATATCAGGCACAGATGCGACCCTACTCACTGGCCCGGGAAAGTTACCTTAGAACTGATGTAGGAACTGATGGTATTTTCTATTAAATATTTGTTGCCATATTAATTTGAATGATGCCTTTATAATTTAAATGATAAACATCTGTTTTATTTTTGACACAATAAACGGAAGGTATGATACCTAACCGTCTCAAATTCGTTCGCTCCGCGCAGTGTCGTCATTGCGTGATTGGCTTCTATTGAAATGCATACGTTTATAGGCACATAATCATTATGTTTTACCTATTTTCTCTATTTTTAAAGAAAATTTGTATCCTGGGTGAAATTAAAAACTAATTATTACATATTAATACTATAAAAATACTAATAAGAAAATAATATTCAACATATCTTTTATGATGAATGGATCAAAATAGTTGTATTAAAAACAGCATCTTTTGAGAAACGTAATAAACTTTTACTTTTATCTAAAACACGTTTATTGAGTATTGGCCAATCGACAGCAGAAAAAAAGAAATCGATATTAATATTTTTTCTTAAATAATAATTTTAGTCATCTTTCTTTTTTTAGAAATTGTTAAATTTATCAAATCCTGATGGTAGAAAAACCATTAGAGATGGAGTAAAATTAATTTCACATTCCTATCTTAACTTTTCAAGAGCTATCTGACGGTACTAATTAGCAGGTGGTACCATGGGTACCAAATCTGGTACATCGGTAGGTACCACTGGCAGGTGGTACCATGGGTACCAAATCTGGTACCACAGTAGGTACAATTGGCAGGTGGTACCATGGGTACCAAATCTGGTACCTCTGTAGGTACCATCAGTTAGCACCATCAGATAGCTCTTGGAAAGTTTAAATAGGAATGTGGAATTAATTTTACTCCATCTTTAATGGTCTTCCTGCTACCAATGTGAAAAGAAGCCACATTACCGATTTTCAACTGTTTATAGCTGTGAAACTACTAACCCTGGAGGTATAACATCATACATCAAATTTAATATGCTTAGAATTTTAAGTAGAATCCAAAAATGTAATAAAATATAGGTAGTTTCATTTAAAAAAGTGTAACTTTTTTTGACCACCCTGTATATAAAAAAGTAACGATTAAAAAAATACAAAAAAGTAAAGATCGTTTTACCAGAGTACAAATAATATCGAGTAGATTCACTTAGCAAAAATCGTTTGATGTTTTTGGATCAAACGCAAAAGCCGCAGCACGGTAAAAAATTAGTTTTTACCCTACCTGCAGCAGCGAACAGCCTGTGAGGGGAGATTCAAAAAGTATTAGCTGATGCAAAATTATTTCCTCGGTTATTATTTGATACACGATATTTCAAAGGGCGATTAAGGTAATTTATAATACGTGATTCAAATGAATAAAACTATGTAATAAAGTTATACAAAATAGTAGCATATACTAAATTCAAAAACATTATAAATAAAGGCAATACCTATTAAAATTATTTATTTGACAGTTTGTAACTTGATTCATCTATTAAAACATGTATAAAGCAGAAGGTTCAAAGTACCTGAGAAATATTATGGGAATTTAAATATAAAAAGGACAAATTAAGCCAGTAAAGTAAATTTATAGCTTCTTAAAAGTCTAAACACTTCATTACTCGCGCTACGAGTATTTCTCTCACATTTTCTGCGAAATCGTCAGTTTTTGGAGATGGCTTTGCGGACGGAGTGGTCCTCCACTACTCTAGCTGACTTATTTGGCGTCCTCTTTAACGTAGCCAATTAACCGGGTGCATTTCTCAAATGATTGGCTGCATTTGTGAGAATTTCTCTCATCGCGCTACGTCTGCCGTAGTACTTTTAACATTGAAAATGTTTCTGTTTTGCTGATATGGGGCATCAAATTGCGAAAAAGTGCATGCTACATTTGCCACACATGATGTCATATGCGTGATGAACTACTAACCCAAACTAACCAAAAGTAATCAAAAGCACCAAAAAGAACTAAATGTATCGGAACAGATTAAAAAAAATTAAAGTAAGACTAACACAAATTATCCGAACTTTTGCAGCTAACCAAAACTAACCGAAAACATTAAATTTGATTGTAACATATCGGAGTCGGTTCAAGTGACTAAAATGAATTAAAACTAACTGAACTTAAAGAAATGCCTTTTTAACTTTATAATATTTTTTAACATAATTATAAAAAATAAAAAAGGTGCCGATATGAAGACCTAAAAAATTACCCTCCACTTGTAGATAGGAAAATCTATTAATATATAACTAGCCATGACGTTGCGGTAGATAATAATTCTAACTTCTTCCGAATTGTTTTAGCCCGGTCTTTCGCTTTTGCTTACTTTTAGTTAGTTTTGTTTAGCCGTTTAATTAACTTTTGGTTAGTCTCAGTTAGATCCTATTTATTTTAGTCATTTGAACCGACTCCGATACGTTATAATCAAATTTAGTGTTTTTCGTTACTTTTGGTTAGTCGCCAAAGGTCTGCTCGTCTTGGTTAGTTTTAACTTCCTTTAATTTTTGTAACCTATTCCGGTACGTTCTAGTGCTTTTGGTTACTTTTGATTAGTCTTGGTTTGTCATTCAATCAGATTTCTGTTAGTTTTAGTTGGTTTTTATATATTTTTAGAATTTGAACCGGTTCAAATACGTTACGAGTATAATTAATTTTAATGTTTTTGGTTAATTTTAGTTAGTCGCCGAAATTCGGCTAATTTAAGTGAGTTTCAACTTACTTTAATATTTTTAATCTATTTTGATTTATGTTTTCGCTTTTCTGGTTACTTTTGGTTAGCTTTGTTGTTCAATCAACTTTCGGTTAATTTCAGTTAGTTTAAATTTATTATAGTCATTTGAACCAGTTCCAATACGTTATTACCAATTTTACTGTTTTTGGTTAGTTAAGGTTAGTCGTCATAATTCGGTTAATTTGGGTTAATTTTATCTTACTCCAATATTTTTAATCTATTACGATACGTTTTAGCCGGTTTCGGTGCTTTTAGTTTCTTTTGGCTGGTCATTCAATCAGCTTTCGGTTACTTTCAGTTAGCTCCAATTTATTTTACTCATTTGAAGCGGTTCCGATACATTATAACCAATTTAAATGTTTTTGGTAAAATTATGTCAGTCACCAAAATTAGGTTAATTTGGGTTAGTTTCAACTAACTTAAGTATTTTAAATCTGTTCCTATAGGTTTAAGCCCTTAGTGCTTTTGGTTACTTTGGCCAGTTTTGATTAGTCGTGCAATCAACTTTTTGTTAATTACAGTTGGTTTCAATTTATATTAGTAATTTGAACCGATTCCGTACTTTATAACCAATTTTAATGTTTTTGGTTAGTCGCCTAAATTCGGTTACTTTGGGTTAGTTTCAACTTACTTTAATATTTTAAATCTGTTTCGATACGTTTTAGCCATTTTTGGTGCTTTTAGTTACTTTTGGTTAGTTTTTCAGTCAACTTTCAATTACTTTCAGTTAGTTCCAATTTATTTTAGTCATTTGAATCAGTTCCGATACGTTATAATCAAATTTAATGTTTTTGGTTAGTCGTTAAAATTCCGTTCATTTTGGTTAGTTTTAACTTAATTTAATTTTCGTAACCTGTACTGGTACGTTTAAGCCTGTATTGGTTACTTTTGGCGAGTTTTGGTTAGTCATTCAATCAACTTTCGGTGATTTTCAGTTAATTCCAATTTATTTTAGTCGTTTTAATCGATTCCGATACCTTATAAATCAAATTTAAGTTTAAGTAAATAAACTAACACGATCTCACACGCGTATGATGTCATGTGTCAAATAATGTAGCATGCACTTTTTCACGATTTGAGGCTCTATACCTACTAGGATAATAGGAACATTTTCAATGTTAAAATATAAGAGTTGCTTTAAAAACACAAAAGGTCATGTGAAAAATTCGCAATTAGTAAAACATAAACGGATTTTTGCTCACGCTAGTGGTGACGAGCATTTAATTTTTACCGTACTTGTTTTCCTTTCTCACGATTGTCTTTATCCATATTTAGGTAAATAACAAAATTTGAATAAGGACATATTTGTTAAACCGATTATACGTGTAATTGAAAAACTGCATATTATTAAAAAAAATATTATAAATCTTAACTGATAGGGTCTTTGGGGCATCTAAAAAATGCAAATCCGTCACCCACTTTTGTAATACAATAATTATCCGCACAACAATATCTCGCCATAGTAACGATCTTAATAATTATTTAATTCAACGCGACCCAACAGTACAGAGTACAGAATATCAAGGCGTTTGCACACTGACCGTAAATTCTCCCTCGTAGTGTAGCCACAACTGGCCGCGAACGAGATTGATCCGGATTTGCTTTGAAGGTAAAAACTGTCGGCAAAATTGGAAATTTGTCTCGAGTGATCCTACCGTATATACTTATTTATACCGTGATTTTACTAGGAACAACTTTTGTTTTTATTTTTTTTTGCAACCATCGTAGTCTTCGAGATAAGGTATAAGCCCGTCTTAAACGGGCCACCCTGTACATAGTCATCTTCCTCAAAATGTTTTGAGCAAATACGTGCAGAAGTTTTTATTAAATTTATCCTTACGAAAACACAGGTGAACCCATTTACTACACATATTTTGTCTTTGGGAAAAATGAAACACCTTAATATTCCTATCAAAGTTTTTGCCTTGGTTATCCACCTTACATCCGTCCACAGCACACCTCATTATTAATCGTTTTTTAATTAAAAATACCAACAAACATCGTCTAAGGAACAGTAACGCCAACAAAATTTAAATCTAAAACATACGAATCTCAAATGCAAAGCACACGTTCGTTCATGTTGTAAATGCCGGCCGGCGCGCAGCTTCAAACAAAGCTCGCAATGACGTCACAGACGAATCGTCGCCTGCGCGATATCATACCTTACGTTTATTGTATCATGCCCTTTTATAATATATACATAAAAAAACATACCACATATGTATTAAAATAAATACAGCACTAAGTAAATGGAAGTAAAACTAAACTAATTAAATTAAAAACATATTTATAGATATTGACCTACCTATAACTTCATCTAAAGTCTAATATGTATATGTAGAATCTAATATAAAAGTGACCTTTTTAATAAGCTACTAGTAGCAGCGAGAACACCAATAACCTTTTGATTATCCACACGATTTAACAAGGATTTTTATTTTGAATAACAAAATAAAAAACTAATAAAGTTTTGCACCTGGCAGGGATTGAACTTTCTACTTTGAAAATGGGAGGCTCTTATCCTACCATTACCATATTCATAACATTCTGCAGCATAAAATAATAGACATGCCAAAATTATGTTTTGAAATGAGCCAGCCAATTATTTGTACCACAAAATTATTTTAATAATTGCCACTGAACTGATAAGGTTGCCAACCTTCCCCATTTAGCCTCCTAAATCCTACAGTAAATGCAACGCGAATTAGAATTCGATCTAAAATCGAAACGATATTAACGGACGGATCCGACGCAGCTTCCACCGGTCGTCTATGAGCCTATGGTCCAAAACCAAAGTGACATGATATACTTCTAACAAACGTCAATGTTGCATTCCCAAAATTGAAATATTGCGCAATCACCTAAGCAAAATAATATATTATCAAGTATAAATCAACGAGAAAATTACGACAGAATGACCAACAATTGTAAAAAAAGTAAGTTCTAATTCCAGTGCTAGATATCCCTAAATAATCTCACAATACAACCGCACTACATTCCAACTAATCTGTAAACAATCTATCACTATTGTTTTCTTCTAGACACAACCCTCCATGAAAGGCTGAAATGCGTTCCAGATGCCCAAAATACCTCGAATCAGCAATTAAAAGCCATAATTAGCAAGGTCCAAAACAGTGGATGGATCAAGGTGTATTGTCGAACTGAAATAATAAAAACAAGCCAAGGGATTAGACGAAGGTTCCATTTTCCATTTAAGAGGGCAGCACAATAAGATAAAACAAAGGGGAAAATCACTAATATAGAACGAAGCTTTATGGTTCCAGCTGGAACGATATATCGTGTGTGTAAAGTTAACCATTCACAAGAAGGCTTGTGCATTTGATATTTAAGTAGATATCAATATGAAATATTTGCTTTAGAATACCTTTAATGGATTGGGTTCCATGCTTGTGATGTTTATATAATTTTTGAAGTCTTTTTCAATAAATAATATGATGTTTGATTATTTCCCCTTTGGGATATGTCATTCCATAGTCGACCTCTACGCAAATTTTGATTTTGATCCTTCGCCATTTTGTCCAGAAACCAGGTTATCGTATATGGGTCACCGTATGTAATCGTAGCCCTTTACATTATTTTTTAATATGACCTCGTATCTACAGCGCCAGACAATCAGTCCTTGCACATTAAGAGAAAATTACACTGGTATTATTATTTAGACCCTGTGTAATTTTTTTCAGTTCATCAACTTTTCTAGAAAATATATTTTACTAGCCAGTCAAACAATTATGGATTAATAAAATAAATGAAATTTTATCTTTTCCGCAGTGAGTTAACTAAATAAAATACGGAGTATGCTAGCACTAATTATTTTAATGGGATACTCATTTAATTATCGAACACATACATCGATAAATGTTTCCCAATATACAGGCACTCTACGCCTCATGATTTAAAGCTAAACTTACTATCTAACGCTAGCACTGAATTGTTTTACTGAAATACTCATGAAATTCTTGCAGACAGACAACGATAAATGTTTTCAAATATACAAGCACTCTACACATTATAATTTAGAACTAAACTTACTGCTAACCTAGCCTCCATTGCTTCTGTCAAAGAAAATACTACTACGAATAGATAGCTTATTCAAATGGCAATCTGTGAATCTGTACGGAGACATCAATGCCCCCGTAAAACGAATATAATATGAGGTAACCCTCGTGTCGCCGGCCGGAACGCGACGCAGTGTTGCCAAATGTCCCCACTTATACCGACTCAATATTATTTAATTATTTTGCATTTTCCAAGGCAAGCTGTCACAATTTACACACATAATTTTAAAACAGTTATCCC
>MU182157.1:265193-285875 GCA_016904865.1 Pissodes strobi
ATTTTCAACTGTTTATAGCTGTGAAGCTACTGACTCTAGAGGTATAACATCATACATAAAATATGCTTAGAATTTTACGAGGAATCGAAAAATAAATTTATATATAGAGTGTTCAATTGAAAAAAAATTAACTTTTTGTTTTTCCCTATATAACGATCATTTTTTCCAATATTTTTTATACACAGAAAAAAAGGATTTTTCAGTATCTACATAACCGTACTTTTAATTTTTTTGGGACACTTAAAATAAAAAAGTTAAAGGGGGGCGACATTATAGGGGATCACCCTGTACGTTACTGTAGTTTGTTTAGTGGCTTAACTTTTGTTTTTATAATGCATATTTTTCAGTAATATATCTTAATTTTTATCTATTGCCAAAATAATGCAAAATAGCAACCTAGTTAAGCAATAACAATAATATCGCATTTATATGCGATTTCGATATAAGTGGAAGGTGATCGCGTATCTTACCCGCCTTTTCTGTTTCGCACTAGGAGAAAATATTAAAGATAAAAATACGGGCCTTGACAAAGTCACTACCAAGACCTTGCTGCTGGAGAAATTTAACCACCTACGTTTCTTTTGTGCCCTGTGTGACTCTCCAAATTTGAGATATCTCAACGACAAAATTTCCAACTTATCAAAAAATCAGGTTCCTCAGGAGATATTTGACTCGCTAGCTGACCGTGTGTGTAAATTATCAAACAGTGTACCGACTATTTCTGAGATGTATGATATTTTATTGAATAACGAATCTAAATGGAACCTTTTGGAGAAGAAAATAGACGATAATCACAAAATGTCGGAGGTGTTCTCCATTTGTAACCCTCATTCTCTGTTGAAATCGGTAAGGGAAATGGAAAAGAATGTCTTTACTATTTCCCAAATTCTACTCAACAATACAGAGGAAACCATCAAGATCCAGGTGCAAGATTCCTCGTCCGCTGATATTAAGAAGGGTATTGACAACTTAAAAAGTAGCCTTGCAAATGTTACCACCTTGGTTAGGGACTTAAATTCTAAAATTGCTAACCCAAAACAACATAGTGCTCTACCTACGATGACACGCTTTACTTCTACGTCGTGCTCCACCCAAACTACGTCAACGGCATTTGTTTCATCTTCCACTCAAATGGAACTGCCTACTGAAGTTTCCTCAATCCCAGACGATTCCAACTCCGCAATTTATAGAAGTGCCCAAAGATGGCACTATGTGATCGTAGAACACCTCCCGGCAGGATTTACTTCAAATAATATCGTGCACTATGTGAAGGAAAAGTTGAAAACATCAGAATTTATTCGATGCTATAACCTGGTCAGTCAGTGCAATGACTCCATAGGATCTACATTTAAAATAGGGACCCTACCAAGAAAGTCCGCTGAGAATTTGTTCGGCATCAATATCTGGCCACCCGGGGCTCAAGTTAGATGGTCATCGGAATCTGAAATCCCTCAAAAAACTACGAAACTAAAGAAAACTACAGAGCTCTATCTAACTCCCTCCACCAAGGCGAAAGTGACTAGCAGTCCGACCTCTGGCACTCTGCGGGATTTTCCCTCTCCAGTCAGTGAAGCTAACGCGCACAAGGTAACTACAGTAACTTCTGATAAACAAGCTATCGCTGCTTGCAAAACTAATGCCCTTGTGAGCGATGTCAAAATTAAACTGTCTAAGGAATCATCCCATAAACCATCCTTCTCTCTGGACCCGCTGACTCCCCCAACAGTTAAATTAACACAAGCCGCCAGTAAGTCTAACGACTCTAGTAATCGTTTCCTTATGGCAAGGCTAAGGGAACCTGCCATCTTCAGAGCCATTAAGTTGTACCTTGCCTATTTGTATGACAACCTGCCTCGGTATGCTTTGAGGGATTTACCAACATAAGCATCAGATTATTCCTAGCATCTGAAGGACTGCCAATCCAGGACGACATTTTACGTAAGGTCTAACACAACTTTCATGCCGCATATGGGTTTAAACACACTGAAGTCGAAGAAGATCTTTGTTCCTACAGATCCCATGTTGTTTCCAAGAGGACGATTCAGCTTCAGAAGTCCAGAGAGGGTCACCAAAAATACTTCTCCAGCGGCTCCCCGAAGAAAAATTTTTAAGCAGCTCGACGTGTCCTGAGCGACTATAGATTCCACTAATCCTGACGCCAGGCTTAGTATGGTTCTTATTAATGTTGCCTCATTGCGAAATAAGACTGATGAATTGTTTTTGCTTTTGTAGGAATCAGGGTTCCCCCAACTAGTTGCAATTACAGAGCACTGGCTGAGTGAGAATGAACCGCTTTATGTTGAAAAGTACTCCACAATAGCCAGATATAATCGGAAAAACTCGGCTCATGGGAGAACACTGATTCTTTCCTTGAGCGAGGGGTTTTTACCTGTAACTAAATTTGATCATCTTCAATCGCATAACTACTTTGAATTTTCCATTGTATACAATAAGAACCTTGATTTACACGCAATTTGTATATATAGAGCGCCAAATTCCGATGTGCAATTGTTCTTTGATAACCTGCTAAGCTTGTTAGATGGTCTGCCGGTGAAAGGCAAGAAAATTTTGTGCGGCGATTTAAATATTGACTACGCTACCGCTTGTGCTGCCCAAAAATCATTAATTTCTATTTTTGACTCTTTTGGTCTTTCAATGCATGTAACCTCTCCAACTCGGATTTCTAACAATTCCTCTTCTATCATTGACTATGTAGCGTCCGACTTTCCTTCAACTGATGTCCAATCGACAGTAACTAGCGCGCGTCTCTCAGATCATGAGGCAGTAATCTCCAAATTCAATACTTCTTATAGGCCCTAAAAAAAAAACTCGAAACCTAGGTACAATCTTCTCAGCCTCCAATTTTTCATCCTTTCGTAACCTTGGTCTAAAGACCAACTGGAATTTTGAATCAGGTGAACTTGATTCTGACTTTAGTGGTTTCTTAAATAAAATTATAAATGCATTCAATAAAGCCTTCCAGCCTAAATCCATTAAACCTAAACGTCACAAACCATGGACTACGAAAGGCTTACGCATATCTGCAAAAAATATGCGTTCCCTCTCATACATAAAAAAATTCACTAACTCCACTTAAGTTCTTGAATTCATTTCGAATTATAGGAAGATCTACCTAAAACTTATCAAGACAGCAAAGAAACTATATTATCAAAATCGTTTATCAACTGCTAAAAACGTATCCAAGGAGGCCTGGTCCATTATTAACGATCTTAGAGGCAAAACAAATTCCGCGAATCAGAGCATGCCAAAACCAAATGATTTGAACGAATATTTTGTCAACGTGAGCAAAAATGTTACCTCTGGTATTTCTCCTTCTCTCGACCCTCTCTCGTTTCTTTCTCCTTCTAAAAAAGTCGCTGATAGTTTTTCCTAAGCCCTGTGACCAGCCTTGAACTTGTTCAGGTAATGAGCAGCATAAAGAGCAAATCAGCTTGTAGCACTGATAATCTGTCAATTAAAATTTTCTTGAACCTCCTACTTCCAATTCTGGATGTCCTAGCTTCCTTAATTAATGCGTCCTTCACGAAAGGTGTTTTTCCCGAATGTCTCAAAACTGCGATAATTATTCCTCTTCATAAGGGTCGTGAAAAGGATGTTTTATGCAATTATCGTCCAATTGCTCTGTTGCCTGTACTCTCTAAAATCATTGAAAAGTTATTAAAAAATCGCCTCATGCCATTTCTCCTTAGACATGGCATACTGTCCCCGGAACAGTTCGGATTTTTACCAAACAAGTGTACAAATGACGCCATGTTCTCGTTGCTTCACGATGTTTACTCATCCCTTAACAACAATCTCCCCACTGCTACAGTCTTCTGTGATTACGCTAAAGCGTTTGACTGTGTGTGTCATGACATCTTGTTAAGAAAACTAAATTTTTATGGAATCCGTGGTATTCCTTCGAACTGGTTTCAATCTTATCTTGAAAATAGACAGCAGTTTGTTAGAGCGAACGGTTCTGATTCTGATTGCAGATTAATTACCAGTGGAGTTCCACAGGGCTCTGTTCTTGGGCCTATCCTTTTTCTAATATATATTAATGACATTACATACCTAAAAATCAATGGTAAAATTTCTCTCTTTGCTGACGATACAAGCATAACTTGGAGTGATTCTAATACTTTCTCCCTACACTCTAATATCTCCAGCGATCTCGTCACAATCAAAACTTGGTCTGACTCAAATTGGCTGTGTTTCAACGTTGATAAAACGGTAGCCTTATCTTATAAAACAACCTTACAACAACCTTTGCTACTTCACAACAGCAATATTAAATACGTTGAATCGGCTAAATTCCTAGGTTTGAGTATTAGTGCCAACCTTAAGTGGTCCGCATATATTGATTCTTTAACAAAAAAGCTTTCTTCTGCCTGCTTCGCAATTCGATCGGTTTCGAAGGAACTAAATCTGTCTACTGCCAGGCTCACTTACTTCTCTTTGTTTGAATCTCATCTTCGCTACGGCCTTCCCTTTTGGGGCTGCTGTAACACCGAGCAATTTGGTACCATTTTCAAACTTCAAAAGAGAGCAATTCGTTGTTTATTTGGTCTTAATGGCAGAGCTCATTGCGAATACTACTTTAAAAAATATAAAATTCTTACGCTTCCTGCTTTGTTTATTTTGGAAACAACTTGCTTAATACGCAACTATCGAACCATATTTCCCGAAAGGCCACAACATGAGTACTTAACAAGAAATTCGAATCAGGACATCTACCTTCCTTTTCCCTCCTCTGAATTAACAAAAAATTCTATTCTTTCAAGAAGTTATACAATACACTCCCGCTACATCTTAAATCCATCCCTACATTTGCTAAATTTCGTGAAAAAACGAAAGCTTACCTACTAGAAAGACCTTATTATTCTATAAATGAGTTTTGCGTGAGTTAGATTTTATTTTTTCCTCCATTAATTTTCTTGGGCTTCATGTGCGGAGGTGAAATTTTTTTATATTATATATATTTTTTATAATAGGTATAGGATTATCTTTTTGACGAATTAGTGATTTTTCGGATATACAGGAATTACACAAAATTAAATACCAAGCTATCAATTTTAGTCATGTTTTGTTTACTTTTACTCGGTATTTTCAACTCTGCAGCATATGCATATTGCCTGAGTCAAGTTCACCGACATGACCTTCCTTATTTTTTCAGACAGCACGCTTCGTTATAATGTATGTTTAATATTTTGATAACAGTTGTTTCTTTACCCTATGTTTTGTGTACTTCCTGTGGATCTAGTTCAACTGCTTATGATGTTCTGTGATATAGTTTTTTTGTTAAATCGTGACCAATTTCAATTTGAAAATTGCTTGTTCTATTTTTATCGTATATATTATTATATATATTAAGTTTTGTTTTGTTTTGTATTTGCCCTACTATGGTTAGTTTATTTATTTTAGTTAGCTTTGTCCATAAAATTTATTTGAATTTTTCTGTGGCAATAAAGCATACTTGAGTTTGACTTTGACTTTGACATATCTTCGTATTTACACTACAATCGAATTTTCAATCGTTAATAAGTCGAAAAAGCTTCAATTTAATCATATTGTCTGAAGGCAAAATCTAAAAATTCATTAATATGACTTGTCACTCGTTTCTACAAAAACCCGTATCTATGAAAATATATATAATGCAAAATAGGTTACACAAATTCCAGCAAGTTTCTTTTTAGATTTCTTTCTGGTACGTGAAACAAAAAAGTTACAGGGCGCTAAAAAGATACGCGATCAGTCAATTATAAATTATGCTTAAATGCAAATCATGGGAACCAAGCTAAAGAAAAAGAAACGGCTGGGTGATATATCACTTTCGCGCACACGAATTAAAATGTCAGAGATATACTAATCGTTAGTGCATACAATTATTTGACAATATATGAAATAAAAATTGCGGATCATGCATTTGTTTTTTAAATATTTGTGTCCAATGTTGGTGTTATTTTTCGTCGCGCCGCGGCAGATTTTGTTGTTCGCGCATTAATTTGCATTTGCTAATAGCGTCTACCAACACAAATTTTTAACCTTCACGCATGCGTACGTGCAGATATATTTCAGTTGTTTTTCTTAATTTTGGGCATTGCCTTGGATTAGTTTTGTTGGTTGCGCCCTCGAATCGAGCGAAGGGCTATGCGTGAAATATTATTTGGTTTGTTTGGGTTACTTTGGTTAGTTTGGGTTAGTCTAGGTTGGTTTTGGTTACTTTGGGTTAGTGTTGATTAGTTTGAGTTGGTTTTGCTTAGCTTGAGATAGTGAAGAGACAAGCGCGCGTAGCGCGCTTGTTTGCGCGCTTATTTCCTTATTTTGGTTAATTTAGGGTTAGTTTTGGTTGGTTTTGGTTACTTTGAGTTAGTATTGGCTAGTCTGGGCTAATTTTGCTTAGTTTGACATAGTGAAGAGACAAGCGCGCGTATTTCCTTACTTTGGTTAATTGAGGGTTAGTTTTGGTTTGTTTGGGTTGGTTGGCTTTGGTTAGTTTAGGTTTGTCTGGATTGGTTTTGGTTACTTTGAGTTAGTGTTGGTTAGTTTGGGTTAGTTCTGGTTAGTCTGGGTTGGTTTTGCTTAGTTTGAGATAGTGAAGAGACAGGCGCGCATAGCGCGCTTGTTTGCCCGCTTATTTCCTTACTTTGGTTAATTTAAGGCTAGTGTGGGTTAGTTTTAGTTTGTTTGCATTGGCTTTGGTTATTTTGGGTTAGTCTGGGTTGGTTTTGGTTACTTTGGGTTAGTATTGGATAGTCTGGGTTAGTTTTGCTTAGTTTGAGATAGTGAAAAGACAAGGTTGTTTGCGCACTTATTTCTTTACTTTGTTTAATTTAGAGTTAGTCTGGGTTAGTTTTGGTTTGTTTGGGTTGGCTTTAGTTAGTTTGGGTTTCTCTGAATTGGTTTTGGTTACTTTGTGTTAGTGTTCGTTAGTTTGGGTTGCTTTTGCTTAGTTCGAGATAGTGAAGAGACAAGCGCGGTGACTTTGGTTAGTTTCGGTTAGCCTGGGTTTGTTTTGGTTACTTTCGGATAGTTTGGGTTAGTTTAGGTTAGCTGTAGTTTGGCAAGCATCTATTCTACTTTTTGAAACATGTGAGATTTTTTTTCAGTTTTTGGCGTCAAAAGTGCTTTGCGCAATATGTAACGTATCACAAAGCACTTCTAATACTGTCTAATACACGTTACACGAAAATTAATTGCAGAAAGTCGAAAAAGGGCGCTAAGTAAAATATTTACCCTTTTTACGTTATCTACAACCCAAATTGGTTTTATCTGGTTGAGCTCCCGGAGCGAGCGAAAAACGAAATATTAGAACAACACTGGACTGCTGCCAAATGCGCAGGTACGAAGGTCGAAAATTTGGTATAGGTAGATGTGAGTGTTCCGAAAGTTTCATATTTTTTAGGTTAGAAATGGTACTATTTTTTAATAAAAAAGATCCTCCTTTCGCACTTTTTTATAAAGAATTACTCTCTCTCTAACATAGAAAATGTTCTTATTTTTACCAAAAACTTCTTAATTTGTGTGACGTCAAAGTGTTATGGACCCAACAGCTGTTTTTCAAGTAAGTAGATAAGCTCACAGTCATAACAATCAATAGGTAGCACCAATTTTTAAACCATGATTTCTAAAGCTACTTCCTTTAAAAGACGTTTAGTTAATTTTTTACTTACATCATCTGCAGGCTGAACCTTAGTGGAATTAGTGTCGGCTGGCATATCATCTTTTTTACATGCTGCAACATCTTTCTTCTTTCCTGCCGATACCATAGCTGGTAAGCTGATAGACATGTTACTTCGTGTCGTATAGTTTATGTAAGTTGTGAAAAAAATCATGGCCATTATCAAATATCGTGTGGGAATCTTTTGACAACAATCCTTGCAACCTTAAAAGCAAATATTATACTGAATTATTGATTGACTGATCATATGAAATGAAAATTTGTTTACTCACCCATTTTGACTTTGTATAAATGCACGTATTTCTTAAAATCTAAATAAAGGGTTACATTTTTAACTTTGGAATAATTTTGTTACGTGTTACTGTCTAGTTGACAGACAGGATTTGAAAGGTCGGTGTCTGCAAATTAAAAACCTGGCTATTTAAAGCCTACCGGTGGTGAGTTTATTAAAAATTATATGTGCAATAGACGCAAAATCTTTGAAACTATCCTCGTATGCTAGATAAAATTTGGTCTTAATTAATGTGTGTTTAATACTCAAAATCATATCAGTTTGAAATTGGCGAAACTGGAGTTTATCAATAGCGGGATTTTAAAACGAAACATCTCACGAACTAGACCAGTGAATTTTCTTAATCTACGCCGCCGCAAGAAACTTCCAGAATGATCAAAATCGGGCAAACAATAATTAACAAAATAAAGACTCGTCAGTTACTTCTGGTAACTGACGTGTGCATGCATGATTTGCATACCACTTTTTCTATTTTGCCTTCGTACTGAAGCATTTCGACAACCATTTTATAATTAAAAGATCAATCGACTTACCTGTAAGGAAGATCGATCGGAATTATCCGAGCATCTCCGCCATCCCTCATTACACTTAGTAGTATAAAACTTTTTCCCAATCGGTACAATTTTTAAAGAAGTTATCTAAAAACCTGGTGATTCAGCCGACCCTGGCTAGCCGCTCGAGCTCATGCATCGCCTTGATGCGTCATTACAATTTTGGTTCGTGAGATTTTTGATTACATTGCATTTGGGGTGATAGGGAGAAGGTAAAGACTGGGTGGGTTTGTAATGAGGGATGGCGGAGATGCTCGGATAATTCCGATCGATCTTCCTTACAGGTAAGTCGATTGATCTTTTAATTATCCTTCGCATCTCCGCCATCCCTCATTACACTTTGTAGATGTTTAAAGTATTTGCGATGTAATCTACATTAACTGAAAACTGCGAGTTGTCTGTAGTCCTAGATTTGTAAGGCCCTTTTTATAAACTAAAATTCAAATTTATAACCATTAGATTTAATAACACACATCATGAAGGTACATATATCATGTTTAACGCTTAACTGATATTAACCTTTAACTTATTTTTAATACTATACCAATATTCTTATGTAATATGATAACAAGTTGGTAAGTAAGTTATAATTGTAGCTTAATATTTATATGATTCCTTAGAGTTTATGGTTCAATAAACAAGATGCCAATCCAGTGGGATTACCCCCGCCAAGTTTTTTATAGAATTTCGAGAATACTTTTGATTTTCCTGTCGAGCCAGCTGTTTTCTGAATGGTTTGTAATGTAACTCCCATTCTTTGAGCTGAAGTTGCTCCGTGTCGCGTGCTGTGTGCCCTAAAGATTTCCGTGTTTATACTGCTGGCTTTTAGTATTAAGTTGACCCATCTGCTAATGGTTTGACTGTTGTCTGGGTGATAGGGCTTTTTGTGAGTGAGTATTACATTTTGTTTGGTTTTGCTACTTGTGGTATCGATTGCATCTGCAAATGCAACGATCTATTAGCATATTTACAGTATCTGTGAATGCCGTAATTTATGTTTTTGAACAACAAAAATAGGTATGTTCACTGGCTGCAACTGCAATTGCAGACAGTGGAGGGTACGATCGATTGTATCTGCTAATACAACGAACTATTCACCTTTTATTGACTGGTAGCACCCTTTTTCCTTTTATGCGTTCTATGTAAGTCTCTAATAGTGTGACTATACATAGTTTAGGTTGCTTAATAAAATAAGGTAATATCAAACTAGGTTGAAGCCTGTTTAAGCCACTTGCTTTTATTTTATCCGGGAATCTGATTTCAATTATGTATTCATATTTAGAAATATTGTCTATTTTTACTTCCGGGTTGTCCGTGATTTGTGTGCCGTTATTAGTATTAAGAGTGTTACTAGCTTTAAAGTTAGATTGGTAGATTTAAGAATTCGTGAGGGTACATGCTCTTTAAGCGCTGTAGAACTGGGAGGAATCCCAAGTAATTGAGTATTTTGATTTTGGGGGTCTTATGTTAAATGTTCCATTGAGAAAACTTTTTATAACCGCTTCGTCTTTTGTTTGAGTAGGATGACTCCGAAGACAATTGAATATTTAGGAGCTCAAGAATAAGTTTACGGTTTTATTATATATTTGTTGGCGCTTAGAAAAACAGAAATTCCCCTATTTATTGTAAGTATTTCCGTATTGTTTGAAGTGTCAATGAAGAAATAATCACTTTTATCGCTTCATTAGGTACGCTTTGTTATAGAATAGCTCTCCAGACAATGAGGAAGTTTCATCAATTTTTTTTATTTTTTTTTTTATTATTACTGCTGATTTCGATAGCCCATGAAAAATAAGTAAACATATGTTTTTTCTTTTTTCCCTAAGCCGAAAAATGAGGCAGATACAACGCCTTGAGATGTGCTTACGACGTCATAATACACATGAATTGTTACGTCACACCATGCATGGTATATCTATATATACAAAACTAAAAACTGGTATAACTCTTGTAATATTCATCTTTAGCGGAAATAAAAAAATACGTATCGATTTTTTTTTTTTATTTTTTTTTTATTTATTTTTTTTTTTTTTTTTTACAGTTCTATAGTTTGCAATAAAAAATAATCAGTTTAATTTCTCAGGAAACTTCGTAATTTCCCTACAGCCAGAGAAAATTTCTGCCACAATGGTTGTTTCTCTCCGCAAGGAGATGTGAGTAAGTATTTTTCAGGGTAAAGATAATAGACTGTTCTGCCAGTAGGTTCCTTTTCTCTTGTATAAACCCCAAAAGTGAGCATGGTTGAGGGGGAATAACTACGCTTTTTTATATAAAACCTAAATCTTGAAATGTTTATGTAATTTTATTTATACTTTTAAGCAATTCTCTTTTGAATTACCAATAACTAGCCAATTGTCTAAGTAGAGTACAGTTTTTATACCCTTTAATTTTACATATCTTACAACTGGTTTCAGTTTTGTGAAAAGATATGGAGCTGTACATAAACCAAATGAAACACAATTAAATTGGTATAGTACGTTGCAAAAAACGAATCTTAACAACTTTTTTTGACTACTGTGCATAGGGATAAGGAAACATGCATCTTTAAAAGATCAGTTTTCCCCAAGAATGCGTATTTTGAATTTAATTTTTTTGCCGTCATATGTAATCTTCTACTTTGCTAACCGGAGTGGTGTCCTATTGAAAGGGATTTTATAATCCTGTACCCACTCTATTATTGAACTGTTTACCTTTTTTCTCTGCTAATTTTGAACGTATAATTCTAGTTCAGACGGTTGGCTAATTAAATTATTGAAAGGGAGGGCTAAGGCCCTAATCCCACGGACTATAGTTGTTTCTATAATTGATACAGTAGTTGTCTTGGCAGGATTTAGTACTCTCTTCGAGATTTAATTTTGATGGTCTGAGGACATTGCAGTTGGCAGCTAGTGGATACTTCTCTATCATACTGTTTTTTTTTTTTTTTTTACCTACACCTACACAGCTAGGGGGTCGTTACTTTGTTCAGAACCATCTGGTGCTTCTGATGTTGGCAAGTCTTGATAGTTTTGATTTGGCTAAGTTATTTCCTCAGCTAGCGTGAGAGGATCTTCTAATGCATTTGCAAATGCAAAAGAGTTTCCTTGGTTTTGCTACTGATGATATCGATTGCAAATGCAACGATCTGTTAGCCTATTTACAGCATCTGCAAATGCTGCAATTTCTGTTTTTGAACAGAAAAATAGGTTCATGAATATGTTCACTATCTGCAACTGCAATTGCAGACAGTGGGTACGATCGATTGTATCTGCTAATACAACGAACTATTCACCTTTTTGCTTGCTGCTTAACCCTGGTTATGCTTTCGACTGCATCTGCAAATGCAACGATTTTTTAGCATATTTACAGTATCTGCAAATACTGTAATTTCTGTTTTGAATAGAAACCAAGAGTGTAATAATTCGCTACCTCCAATGCAATGATTTTATGTAAGAGGGTTGCAATAGTATGGTGGTTATTTGTTTTTGTATCTGCAAATACATAGCACTATACCGTTTTATTTTTGTCAGTACATATATCCTTTACATCGGCAAATGTAGGGATATAGTGTGCCTCTATCTACTTTTACATAATATACCGACTGGGGTGGAGGCTGTTGGGGGCCCTTCACATCTGCAAATGTGAAGGCCAATTTTAGTTAAAGTTATTCGCATCTGTAAATGCGAATTTGTAAATAGGTATTATTATTAGTTATTAACATCTCCTGCAAGCAATGTTTACTCCAATTTTTTCCCTCACCGGACGGCTCATGTCAACACGAATTGTTTAAAAATAATGCGTTCCGGTATTACATTGCTTCGATAAAGCCGAACGATAACATTCCGCCTTTTTCCCTTAATTTTGGGTTAGTTTTGGTTAGCACTTTTAGTTCTTGTTGATTGAGCCTCCGTTGCGAGCAAAGCCAACGGAGGGCCATGCAAGCTATAATAATACCCAACTTGGTATTTAGTCGCTCGTAAATTATGCGTCAGCTTGCCTTTGTGGCTAGTTTTTAGAGGTTAATTTCGTGAGAAAAGGACACCCTTCGACTTACTCAAAATTTTAATTTTTTTATGTTATTTTTATTTTTTTTGAAAAGTATTTGTTAATACAGTAATAGCAATAATTACAATATACATAGTCCTTATTCCTCTAGACAGTGTTTTTGAACACTGGTATTGAGGATAATTGCATTTTAGTAATAATAACAGTATGATTTCCTATAAACTCTCCAGTATTGTGGCTATGAATATCCTTTGAAAATATTATGATAATATTTTAATTTTGAGTTTTATTTATTATCCTGTAAATAAGTTTATTCTGTTCAAATTTTAATATCTTATGTAATTGCCATACTCTTAAATTTTCATATAGATCTGCAGTATGAGTCAGTGGATCATAATTAAATATAACTTTGTTTTTTGTTTTGCAATATTTGCATCGAATCGAATTGTAGTTTATAGTCCCACATGTGCCAAATATCGAAAAACGAATGATACGAAGGCCTTATAACCATTTGTTTCTATTTTTATATTCCTTTATATGGTATAAACGTTTTATTCTATGTAAAACATTAATAAATGTGCCGGTATATATTTCCTCCTTTTGATTGTGTTATGTAAACACTTTTTGTGATTGAATAGTATATTTCTTTGGTAGGATGTACGATTAGACGAGATTACTAGAGAACGGTTCGAATAGCTCGTATCGTTAACTGTTGCTTATTACTTATATTCATTTCGATACAATATATTTCAATTCCGAATATATTGTTTGATTCTGTATAATTGTGCAAAGACGACAAATAAATGTAACAATGTTTTGTCATGCCCTCGTATATAAATAACAGTTTGTTAGTATATTCAAATCGCAGTGAGCACATTTAATTTTTGTTTACTGCTTCATTCGCATTTTTAACTGTAATCCGTTCGCACTCTATTTTATTCTAATAAGTATAGTTAGTTTTAGAAGTTTGAGAGTATTTTCCATTTCAATTTTATTAAGTAAAAAAATAAGGGTTACAAGTGTCATATTTATTCATAATACTCAGTTTAGTATTATACACATTTAGTTTGCTTTTATACAAGAGATTCTGTTTTTATATATTTAAGATAACCAGGTATTTATGTATATTTGAAATTTTGGCATATAATCTTATATGGACTCACCCCCTGATTCGCTTCTCCCGATGCATATTGCCCCCTTTTTTCGCCTCCTTTGCGAGCAAGACGTATCACTAACACTTCACTATACTAGAAATACGATTTCTAGGCATTTTTCTTCTTAAAAGCAAAAGAAAGAACCGATTTACGGATTCTTGCTTGTCACCGACCGGTACAAAATTGTAATGACGCATCAAGGCGATGCATGAGCTCGAGCGGCTAGCCAGGGTCGGCTGAATCACCAGGTTTTTAGATAACTTCTTTAAAAATTGTACCGATTGGGAAAAAGTTGTATACTACTAAGTGTAATGAGGGATGGCGGAGATGCGAAGGATAATCCAAATGTTGACAACACAATTTTTGACGTATCACCATCAATGACTGATGACTGACAATCTTTCGTGAAAATTTTTAATAAAAAAAAAGAATAATTAAGTATATATTAAAATACAAGTTTTAAAAGACCATACGACTAGCTTGTTACTCCTATTTTGGTATCGTACCGAGTAGGACTGGCTGGTGTGTCCAGGAGGCGCACTGCGAATTTTCAACCGCGATTTTCGGATTGAACCGTGTATTGATAGGCCTGCTTTCCACGTTATTAGTGACTAGTAAAGGCTGCATAGAGCTCTTTGCAGCAGTTTTCTTAGTTTCCGGTGACGGATCCCCGGCTTTTATAGCATTTACAATGGATCAGGACGACGACTGTGCGTCCCTACGGTCCATAGATATCCGTACAAATGCACCCAGCGATAGTGTATTGAATAAATGTAGATACATACATAGCAAATTAGCTAAAAACATCGCAAATTGCGCCGTATGCGGCAAATCCCACGCGGAACTCCAACCAAAAATGTATTTGAAATGCGAAAAACACAAGTACCGCTTTACTTAGTGGTCTTCGACGCTACAGTTACACTTAAAAAACTGCAACAGGAAGTCAGGACGCTGATGAATATCAAAATATCCTGGGAAAACCGCCGTAGTTCTAAACCTATAATGCAGTGTCGCCGATGCCAAGGGCATGGTCATTCGATGACCTACTGCAAAAGAGATTTTAAGTGTTCAAAGTGACCGGCATGAAATAACGTCATGCACCTCTGACATAGTTAAATGCGCAAATTGTGGCGGCCCACACCGGGCAATCAACTCTGATTGCCCCGTTCATGTCTACAAACTTAATCAGCTGCAGACAACCACAGCAGCTAAATCTACAACAAAGTCAAACTTCGTTCCAGCACCCTTGCCCGCCACGCCGGCCTAGCAGGGGCAAGGACGTCAGCATCAAGGCCGGGGTATAAAACCAAGCCAACCACCCCAGAGACAGCAACAGGAGAGACGCCCACCCTCCAAACCCGTACAATCAAATAGTTACGAAACCTACTTCCCAAATACCTTGGGGGCCGCCACCCCGCAGGCACAGTCAGAACAAAGGCCTAACAGGGTAGGTACCAACCCAGCAAATATTACAGATCATGTTCTAAACTTGCATAATGTTGTCAACGAGATAAACTCGCTTGTCAACATATCTGAATTGTTCTTTGCATTAGACGAGTACTGTTCTATGCTTAAATCCTGCAACGGCGACAGGGTCCGTATAACGCAAGGAACAATTCAGTTCTTTACACACGAAATTAATAAGTACAACATATAACTGATGATTTAATTTTCCAATGTTTGTCATACATGTATTATCCTGGAATTGCAACGGTATCAGGCAAAATCTCCACGAATTTAAGCATTTTTTGTACAGTTTCAACTTTCAGGTTGTTTTTCTACTCGAAACTTTTTTGCCCCCGGACTTTTTGTCGAAAGTCCGCGGGTATACCTTCGAGCGCCTCGATAGGCGTATTCGTGGAGGGGGAGTGGCCTGCCTGGTGCATAGGTCGCTGAGGTATAAAAGAAGATCTCGCCTAATCTCGCTCATTGAATACGTGTCTATCGAGCTAGACGGCGACCTATGCATCACCGGTGGTTACGCTTCACCAGCCGTTCGACTAACACAAAACGACTTCACAGTTTTCTTAGAGCCCGGCAAAAAATCATTGTTAATTGGCGATTTTAATGCCAAACACGTTGAGTTTGGCGACGCGCATACCACACCGAAGGGCACTGTTCTAAGAAACATGTTAGAAAACAACCTGGAAATCCTGTATCACCGAACAAGTTATCCAACCTTCCATAGTGGAAACCGGTCCTCGTTCTTAGATGTAGCGATGACCCGGGGAATGGCAGGTGTAGCGTTGCCTAAAGTTATTAGTAACTTTAACTCGGATCACTTGCCAATTAAGATGAGCCGAACTAACACTAGGCGGCCGGAAGCCTATGGGACTTACATATCCTATAAAAATCTTAACTGGCGAGTGTTTCGACAAAGGCTAAACGAGGTAACTGTCATCCCGCGGCAAATTGAAACCATCCAGGAGCTAGAGACAGAAGTTGACACTCTAACCCGCACGTCAGAGACGCCTTATGTCCAGTAGTCAGGAAGAAACCATTCGTAGAAACTCTTCCTGACGAAATCCTAAATTTAATCAGTTTCCGGAATTGAATTCGGCGTAGATGGCAGAGAAATCGCGCTGCAATCGACAAAACCAGGGTCAACGCTCTGACGGACCAGATTAGGGAGAATATCCGTAAATACAGGGAGACGGCTTGGATGAAGTTTGTGAATGAGCTCAGCACGGACAATGGTTCCCTATGGAAGCTTGCGAGGCAAGTTAGGGGAGGCCCAGTTGAAATTCCAGCCATTCTACATAATGGCGAAGATGTCCTTAATGACCGTGGGAAGACTGAGGCCTTCGCTGACTTCCTCGAGAGTATACATGGGGAAGTACCGGACACCGTACCATTGCACGCTCGAATCATAGAGGAAATAAGGCCCTTTAAAGAACGTTATCCAATTCCGCCCCCTGTAATGGAAAAACTCCTGGTCACTCCGTCTGAGCTTCGCAGTGCTCTCGGCCGTCTGCCAAAGAATAAGGCTCCGGGACCCTCATACAATTGATGCACATTGTGAACGCTATACTTCGTCTGCAACATTTCCCTAGATCCTGGAAGATCGCGTACGTGGTAGTGTTCCCTAATCTCGGGAAAGACCCTAAGCTTACCAGCTCTTAAAGGCCCATTTCCTTACTAAATACACTAAGCAAACTCACCGAGAAGCTCTTATTATCCAGGATGAACAGGACAGCCCTGAATCGTCATGTACTCCCTCGGGAGCAGTTCGGTTTTCGCAGCATTGCACATCCCTATTACTCCTGGACATTGAGAGAGC
This sequence comes from Pissodes strobi, assembly GCA_016904865.1. Classification (NCBI taxonomy): domain Eukaryota; kingdom Metazoa; phylum Arthropoda; class Insecta; order Coleoptera; family Curculionidae; genus Pissodes; species Pissodes strobi. The sequence goes on from MU182157.1 coordinate 282,136, forward strand.
CTTCGACCGGGTGTGGCACGATGACCTGCTACACAAGCTATTCATTAAACACAGCTTTCCATTGCACTTTGCAGCGCTATTAGAGTCATACTTGGCCGAGCGCGCCTTCTCGGTGCGTATAGGTAAATCCCTCTCATCCCAGAGAGAGATCAAGGCGGGGGTACCTCCGGGAACGGTACTATCGCCACAGCTATTTAGTTATTACATAGCAAATCTTCCCTCCCACCCTGAAACGTCCTTAGCGTTCTACGCGGACGACACAGCCCTCTATTCCCACTCCAACACTGCGCAGGAGGCAACCAATAGCCTAAGCGCTCACATGGAGCTCATAACAGAGTTCTACACTGACTGCAAGATACGGCTCAACCCCGGCAAAACGAAGTTGGCCGTGTTCGCCTGGAAGTTTAAAAATATTGAATCCGCCCCCATCCTAGTTAACAACATACCTATCCACCCTAAACTCTCCGTAAAGTACCTAGGATTCATACTTGATTCAAAGCTCAACTTCAGCAAGCACATAGCTCATGTGCATGTCAAAAACAGGGATGCCCTGCAGAAATTGAAGCCTTTAATCAGGAATGGTTCCTGCCTCAGCCCTATGAACAAACTTATCCTCTACAAGTCTAGTATTAGGCCATATTTGACTTATGGGGCACCAGTCTGGTGCTCGGTGGCCGACGCACACCTCAAAAAACGGCAAGTGTTGCAAAACAGGCACTTAAGGGTCGTATTCTCGGCGAGTCGCGATACTAGAATACGGGACTTGCACGCCTGGGCAGGCATCGATTACATCAATGAATATGTCGATAAGATGGCCTGCAAGTTCTATACGTCTGGAATACGTGGCTCGCCGACAACTACCCATATTGCAGACTTGAGGTCTGAGTCGGCCAACAGACCCAGGCATGGTCCCATACACCGCAAGACGTCAATGTTCTTCCAGGCACCACGGCCGCCCGAATAATTGACTTTCCTGTCATCCCTCATCCCCAAAATCCACCCTCTATCCACCTCTTGCGCGCCCCTGTGGTCGTCATGAAACTGCCGATACCAGGAGCGCAGAAATTCACATCCTAAAGCATAGTCATATCGCTGCCCGAGGCGGGCCCCCTCCATCACGCCAAAAACGTGGTGGGCGGGGCTTGCTAAGGGACATGTCACATGCAAGTCGTCTTTCGACTGGTGAGTCAAATTTTGGAAGTGGGGATTTTGGAGGAAGTTCCTCTGCCTTCTACGTTGGTTTATCGATTTTTCTTTAACGGTCCTCTATGTCGGTCGGCCGTTTGTAGCAGCAGTGGTTGGTGTCCGATGGAAATTTAATAGATTTAACCATTCGTGGGATTTTCCAACCGACCCATTTTTGGAGTTTTAGGCCTTACCTTTGTTAACCAATATTTGGTTAGTTGTGTGTTAGTGCCTGTAACTTATTCCTTAATGGGATTATAGTATTGCTTTTGTCAGGTGAGTTGAGTTTGGTTTTTTAGTGTCGTCCATTATGAGAAAGAGCCACGTGAATGGTCCTTAATTCAGTTTTAATTTCCCTTCCAGAAAGAAGCATTTTTTGTCCATCTTTTGAGGCAGTCTAACGATTTCGGCGCTGAGCATATAACAGGCACTTCACAGGTAAAAGATTGATTAAATATTTTTTTGTTCTCTGATTTTTTTTCTTTGGAATATTACTTTAATGGATCTGATTGTAAATGTTCTTTGGTTATGACCGGAACCTTGAATATATTGATGTTTTACCGGCTTCTACAGACGGGTTTCCCTTTTCTTACGCCTAACCAGGTGAACGATTTTTTTTTTTGGAAGCTGTCCGAGGAGCTGTTTTCAAACTGTGAAAGATCTGTTTTATATTATATGTTTACGCTATTTGCTGGTTAGAAGATACCGGGTTAGTTAGTCCCTTAATTTTGTGTCCTCGATTTAACAAATAAATTTTATTTTTTTTCTTTCACCTAAGTGACTTAAATCTCTCTGAGGAGGTAAAACCGTCCGTCGTTTTGCCTTCTTTTCTATTTATTTTGAGTTGAACCTTAAGAATCTGGTCAAATTTGTTTAGCCAAGAACAGGCCTAATAATTTTAGATTAAACCTTTAAAATCTGGTTAATTTCGTTTAATCTCGAACAAGTCCGATTTTAGATCGAACCGTAACATCTGGTCAAATTTGTTTAACCTAATGTAAGCCCAACTTTGGATTCAACCCATGTTCGTCGGAAGGGGGGGGACATAGTGTGGCGCCCAGGGCCAGCATCTGGTTTATTTTAAGAAATGTTTCAACAATTTGTTTAAAACAAAAATAAATAAAAATTTTAATTTAATTGTAATTGTTCAAAAATTAAATGAAGTCTCGAAACAAAACCCAAGGAGAAAACGTTCAAATAAAATAATAAGTTTATTTTATTAACAAGAATTAAAAACGAATTGAAGTTTAACTTTCACGAAGTAATGCCAGAATTGCGAAAAAAAGGGTTAATAATTTTATCTAATAGAAGTGGACAACAAAAGCACCTGACGCCGTTCAATTAAAAATAATAATCACTTACCATTGGAATATCTTTCAATAAACGGCATGCTGTATGACTTCACAAGATTCGAGAACCAATTTAAATCAGGTTAACTTATACTTTTGTTTTCGACTGCAGTAGAACGCGACACAAGATGAACTAACTCGAAAAAAGATCATCTGCGGTCAATCAATTCTTACGCAGGTTCCCCAAACTTTGTTCTAAAAAGAACATCATTGGTCAGGGGCGCGCCCCTGACCAATGATGTTTTTAGAACAAAGTTTGGGGAACCTGCGTAAGAATTGTTTGACCGCAGATGCTTTTTAGAACCGCCCCGAGCGGTTCTAATTTCCAGTTAAGCAAATTAATCGAAACACCTGTAAATTAAAAAGCCAAAGCTCGGCATGGAAAAATTTCGAATTCTCTGAGAGATGGGAAGGTAAAACCAGTTACAACTCGAAATGTGTTTTCGTCGAAAATTGGGGGCAATTGCGTAACCTCACACATGAACTTCGTAGAGGTGTACCGATTCCAGATTTTTCTGGGAAAAAATGCGTCAAAAAAGCTGCTATAAAAGCGTGAAATTATCGGAGAAAATTCAGTCTTAACATACGCTTCACTTGCAGCTAGTCGTAATGTCCGAACTGGGACTCGGATAATTTTTATAAGTCTTAACTGAATATTCATTTGTAGCTTGTCGTAGTGCCAAAACGGGGCACGAGAAATTTATAAAATAACTTGAATTTTTCAAGTCTGTACTATGGTCTTAGTTTTAACCAATCCGAAAAGTAGTGTCTCACAGTTTTAGAGACTCGTGCAAATAACTAAGTAATTAAGTAAATTCATGTCGACGGTTCGAAAAGTAATGTAAAGAAACGTTGTGGAAATTCGTCATCCATCGAGGGAAAAGGGAAAACAGAAGCAATGAGGGCTAGGTTGGCAGGTTCCGGGTTAACATTAAGCGTTAGACAGTAAGTTTAGTTTTAAATCATAATGTGTAGAGTGCTTGTATATTTGAAACACATTTACCGTTGTCTGTCTGCAAGAATTTCATGAGTATTTCAGTAAAACAATTCAGTGCTGGCGTTAGATAGTAAGTTTAGTTTTAAATCATGACGCGTAGAGTGCCTGTATATTGGGAAACATCATTTATCGTTGTATGTGTTCGATAATTAAATGAGTATCCCATTAAAATAATTAGTGCTAGTATACTCCGTATTTTATTTAGTTAA